>PYAF01004722.1:0-11493 GCA_007407185.1 Glycine tomentella | reverse complement strand
AAGATAAAGATGTAGTCTAGAATGAAAGGTTTATGTATTGCCCTATATAAGACTGCTTGGGATTAATTTAAAATATCATTGGGATAAATTCTTAGGAACATCTAGAATTCTAATATTCAAAATTTTCTTTAGATAAAAGAATTCAAATTAAATTGGATTTCTTTTTAAGAAAATACCATATTGAAACTAGATTTTTATTCATCATCAAAAATGACCACATGTAGCATGAAAGGAAAAAAAATTTGTATTCATTCCCTTTGAGCTTGTCATTCACGTGGAGAAGCATGGACAATGAGGAAGAAGCTTCTTGAATTCAGCCACTTGGAAGATAAGCCATAGGATGAAAACAAGTGGCAAAACACTTGTATGGCATGGATGCAAGGTAACATAAAAATCAAGCCAAGATTTCTCTACACTCTTCCATCTTGCACGTGGATAGCTCTAGACATTATTTCAACAATCCCAATGGTCAAAAGTTACATATGTGAGATAGTAGTGTACCTTTAAAATTTTAAAGAGATCCAACGGTTAACGAATCCAGAATTAGAATTTTACTAAAACAGGTTTGGGATAAACTCAAGAATGAAAGAAAAAGCATAAAAATCTTCCTTGGCAAGCTACTCCATGAAAATGCAAGAGAAATGGAGAAACTTCATGATTTTGGACACTTGGAAGCAAAGGAGAAGAAGCTCTAAGATCATGCCAAGTGGTAGGACACTTAAAAGGAAGAAAGGAAGGAAGCCTTAAGATTATAACAAGTGTAGGGACACTTGTAAAGGAATAATAATGACTTATGAGATTTTTCTCTAAGTAATCATTTCTTCAACACTATATAAAGGGAGGAGGAGGAACCTAACTGAAAACCAATTCCAAGACCACTCATTTCTTCAAACCTCACGTAAACTCTCTCCCTCACACCACTTTCATTTCATTTCATCTTTCCCTTTAAAGCTTAAATCAAGTAAACCCCATCACCTTGAAGAAATCACGTGTAGAGGCAAACAACCTTAGGAAGGATTTAAAAAGCTTAGAAAGATATCAAGACTCAAACTCACTTGAGGTAGGTGAAGCTTAAATCTCTAGTTAATCAATGGTTTGGATTAATTTACATGCTTTGGTAGGCTGATTCATGGTTGATTTTAGGCTTGAATTTCATGATGTTCAAAGGTTATTCTTTGATGAGAATATGTTGATTTAAGTCATAAGATAGGCTATGATTTATACCCATCAATATTAGTGAAGTATAGAAGTCCATTTGATGATCTTTTGAGGTGATTTTAATGATACTTGGACTGTCTGTTTATATTTTTATGGACATATTTTGATTTAATTTTTGAAGTAGAGGATGAATGGTATGTAGTTGAATAGTTTAAATACTTGATGATTTGATTTTGAGGATTAATTAGTGAGGTGGTAGTGAAAGGAGAATAAAAGATGCATACTAGGCTTTAATCTTTTATTATGAAAATTTCAAGGGATTAGAAATTATTTGAAAGACATATTATGGGTTATTAGTTAGAATACTAACATAATTTTCTGTGAGGATATTCTTTGGTCATGCCTAAGTTGGTAATGATTTTGCTTGAATAGAATATAGTGGTTTAACCATACTTATAAGCTTATTGGATAAGGTATGGTGGTGTAACCATACTTATGATATATATATAATGATATGATAAAAATATTTTCCATAAGGTAATATGTATTTTGCTTATGGATTTGATTTTTTTTATGTATGGATGTTGATGTGATTAAGATAGCTGGATTCATGTTTCCATGTTCCAAGTCCAGTACGAGGCTTTGGGGAAACAGAATCTGACGCTACATACAGTACACTATGTAGTACCCAGGTGCAAGGATATATGACAAAATTCATGCATGTTTGCGTAAGACTATAGCAGCGTCCACACTCAGTGTGGCCACATACAGTACGACATGTGGAGGCCATTTGCCCTGGGATAGTTCATCTCATGCATTCATATAGTTTGCATATTTCTTGTGGATGTGTTTGATTATTTAATGATTTTACTAACCTACTAATAAGGTCAGGATTTAGCTTTGCCTACTGAGAAATTTATTTCTCACAAGATTTGTTTCATGTTTTTCTTAGATGGCAACCATGGTCAGGTTCCTTGAGGCTCTGGAGTAGTGTTGATATATTAAAGGAGCTATGTACTAGGTTGGATTTTCGGAAAGAGTTTTGTACTTGTATAAACTTTTGTAACAGAGACATTGACTAATGTATTAGTCTTTACATATTTTGTAAATTTTATGACTTAGAATTTTTACTAATACACGTTTCTTGAAAGAAAAAAAAATTATCCTAAGTAAAAATAATAGTAATAAAATCAACTTAGAAATTAGGTCGTTACACCTTCACATGTATAACAATTTAAATTATGCGTCTCAACACCACGACAAACATCTTGTAGGATATATCATTCTGTTGTAGGTAATTCTCTTGTTATTTTTGTAAACTTTCTATATACTATTAACGTATGATTTGTTATTCGTGTATTTGTAATTGTAGTGTTGGATCTATGAGCATTTTCCTAGTATTGGAAATATGATTGCATATGACAACTACCATCAGAGCCAACCACATGCCTGTCACTGGAATGGTAGGAAGGCTTTACCAATGACAACCTATCGTAAGCAGTTGGATAGATTGACGGCAGATGCTGTTTGTTGGACACCATACACTGATCATCGTTGGTTTAGAGAATTCAAAATTATTTTTCTATTTTCTGGGCATATCAGATGGGGTCCATACATTGTTAGACACCGATCAGAGAGAGCCTTAAGACAATTTGGATTTATTCAGCTGATTCCCCAACTTCAAAGCTCTTCATCCCCATCCACAAAGGAGGTTGATAATAGATGGCTCTACTTTTCACAATACCTTGCAGCGACGGAGACTTTGTTACTTTTCCTAGTTAGTGTGTTGTAGGGTATATGGAGTGGTTTTATCAAATATCTCACCAATTCATGAGTCTGCCACAACTTGGGGAGCCTCTTAGACATCCTCCGATGGTGCATCAGCCTTTACCAGATCCATCACATGTGTTGGCTGATGATACAACACCTTTGCCACCTTCACCTGCAGCAGCAGCTGTTGATACTGAGATGCCTCGACATGCAATGGTATAATAAACTTATATTTCTGTTACTATATTTTTAAATAACATATTCCAATATTTATTAAAATATTGTTGTTATTCTCAGGCTGTGTGCCAAAAGATATCATAAAACTTGCAACACATGATAGATATGAGGATGATTACTGTTGGCAGAGATATATACAATATAACAGACCAGTGTATAAGATTAGCACGAGGTGTCACTGAGCACAAAAATGTATATGTCCAGCCTAGACGAAGGAGGTATGCACAATAGAGAGATGGTGGTGGACGAGAATGAGGATGGTTGTATTATTTGGTTAACTATATACTCATGTGGTGTGACTATTAATTGTTTGTATTTAATTTAGATATGACTATTATAATGCTTTTCACAAAACTTGTCTTTGTTACGCATGTCTAAGTTATAATTCAATTCATAAAAATTGTCATCGTTATGCATATTCATCATTATAAACATATAAACAATAACAAAATGTTAGGTTCTCCTAAATCAACATGTTATATGCGTAACCTCATGAAATTAGTATACTTGTGCATTCGACTAATATGAGTAGTAGACCATCGTTTTGCTTCAGAATGACAATGTCTTGACCATAACAAAGCAATTGATAGCATAAGACATCCATTTCTTAGAAAAAACCTGTTACAATGACCAGTACACATTCAAATACTAATAACATGTGTGTTAATCATGGAATTAAAGTAAGAGAATCATTGTTATACCTGAACAAAATGATTGTCATCAACATGACCAATACATAGAATGAGATGAATAACACTATCTTTAGGTGGTTGGCTTCTAAGAGGGAAAAACATCATGCTTTGTTGGAGAGAAAGAGAAACAAGGATGACGTTATACCTTGATGCAATGACATAACTCATATCCATAATATCCATCCACTTATCCATGGTTACCTGCACGTAACAAATTGTATCAATATTATCAATAAAAATATTTATCCAAGGTAGTGAAACGACAAAGATGTTTACCATTGATAATCCATCAACAAGTAGCGACCGCTTTCAATGCTCAAATCTATGTATGCCACCAAACAAGGTTATATACTCATTGGACCATCATCCAAGTTCTTTCATCAAATGGTTGCGTACCAAAAATCGTGAATCTTCACCATAACCTAATAAGGCATCAATTACACGATATCCATAATTACCATGAGCTTTAACATCAATAATGTTTTCAATGAAATCCTTCATGCATGGATGAAATTGATCCAGCATTGGCATGTTTCTGCTCAATTTTGTTTGTTCAGATGATGATGCAAAATGTTTGTGTGGAGCAGTTATTTTGCATAGAATGTAATCCATCCACATACTCAAAGTAAGACAGATCATGCTTGGTTGATCTTTGATGTTTGGTCAGTTGTTTCTTTTGAGAACATTTTGTTTTTACCTTTTCAGGAGGAGGACACTTCGAAGTTAGATTAGGGTATGCAATTTATTGTAGTTTACTATTTAGAGTCACTTTGTCACACATATCAAGATTTTCAAACCGCTTGGATATGGCTTCCATCTCTTCAATTATGTGGACTTTGCACTCTTCTAAACCTTGCTCTAAAAAACTTAGCTTCCACCAAAACATATGGACTGTGTCAAGCAGTATGTTGCCAACAACATATCTAGCTAGCTGACATGCATAAGGCATACCATGAGTATTTCTCAAAACGCATCCACAATGAGAACTGTCAACGCCAGCATAATTGACTAGCTCAAACTCAACAACAATTTGGTTTAATGCATACCTTGACTCCATGCCGATTAGTCTCTTGTACAAGGTAACTTTAAAAATATGTCCGACCACATGTGTGCTTCTCTCAAAAGATGCCTTTATTTTACTATGCTGCAACGTGATCATGTTATTCATGGCATCCCAAACACTACATAGATCTCCAAGGCTATTCCATAGTAGTCTCTTCAAGGTCCAATGAGCAGACTTAACCCTGCACTTAAACAAGCAAATAATTATTTTCAACAATTAATATGTTCTTCAAAAATCAATCTTGATTAACAATTTTCATACTTGTTAGTTGTAGTGTTTCCTAGATGCATTACTTTATTTGTCCATGTTGTTATAAATCTTTGTTTGTGGGGATTCAACCATGTCTCTTTCACATAGTCAACAAACATTGGCCATAGTGATCAAGCAATTTCAAACTTCATAAGACAGTCATCATAGTCTTTCTCAATAGCACAATCCAGAAGACTCTTCATGCTTCCATGACATAGTCCCATGCATTTTTTTGTCCCACAAGGGTTTTTCATTTTGTCTTCACATTCTTGTGAATGTGAAACCGACACAACAAGTTGGTTGAGTTAAGGAAGACAGTTTACACTGCATTCATTAATGCTGAATCTCTGTCAGTAACAATGACTTTAGGGAGTGCATCACTTTTCAGAAAAGACCTCTAAATCGTTCAAGAGCCAACACAACATTATTTATACATTCTGCCTCCAAATAGGCAAATGCAATTGGGAATGTCATCCCAATAGGTGTGACACCAACAATGTCAAGTAAAGGGAGTCTGTACCTATTTGTTTTATATGTACTGTCTATGAGGAATACTGTTGGATATAGGGGGAGTAAGAAGAATATGAAGCTAAAGAAGAAGCTTGTGCCTTAGAAGAAAAATTTTAGCTTTTCACATGCCAAGGAATTTGTAAGTTGTTTAAGAGTATGAGAGGTTAATCTTATGATCCTTGCATTGCATGAACATGATCATTAATTAACATGCATACATGATTTCATTAAAGCATTAAAGTTATTCATGTTTTTAAAAGAAATTAAATTCTCATGGTTAAGTTTTTGAAAAAACGAAATTTCGCTGCTTTAATCGATTACAGGCTACTATTTTAAATTTGGAAAAGTCATGAAGAAAAATTTAATCGATTATAGGCTACTTGTAATCGATTACAGAGCACAAAATGAAAATCATGTTTCCTTGTCTTAATCGATTACCATGATATCATAACCGATTATTGAAGTTCATTTTTAAATGTGCATGACTAACTTAATCGATTACCACAATCTATAATCAATTACACAAGCTTGTTTCAAAACTAGACCTGACTGCTTTAATCGATTACGACTCGGGTTAATCGATTACTTTGCTCGTTGTAGTTTTCCAGGTTGTGCTAAGAACATTTTAATCGACTATTTGACAATTTAATCGATTACATGGTGCTTTAATCGATTAAATTCTATTATAAAAATTGGTTATAAATAGATTAAAGGCTTGTCTGAAATAATAATTGATAGACTTTGATTTTTCTGAGCAAATACAAGTCTTCTTAAAGTTATAAAGGATTTTCTAAGTTAGCAAAGCTCTTGTCTTACTTTTTAATCTTCATGGTGTGTGCCTCCCTCAATCATCCTCCGATGTTTGAAGGAGAGCATTTCAGTTTTTGAAAAAATAGAATGAAAATATTCATTCAATCAAATGACCCAGGTGCTTGGAATGCAATAGAAAAAGGTCATTTGATTCCTTTAAAAACTATTGGTAATGATATGATTCCCAAAGAATGGGATGAAATGACAGATGCTGAAAAGAGAGTTGTTCAGTATGATTTCAAAGCTAAGAACATGATTACTTCTGCACTTTCTTCTGATGAATTTTTTAGAATTGTTAGGTGCAGAAGTGCAAAGGAGATGTGGGAGATGTTGGAAGTAACTCATGAAGGTACAGATGAAGTAAGAAGATCAAGGAAGCATGCCCCGATCCATGATTATGAAATGTTTAAGATGAACACTACATAAAACATATCTCAGCTCCAAACAAGATTCACTCACATATGGGAAGATTTTTGATACTGAAGAGTTGAACATCAAAATCTTGAAGTGCCTCACAAGACCATGGCAACCAAAGGTGACAGCAATCAAAGAATCAAAAGATCTATCCAAGATGTCTATGGCTGCTCTTTTTGGTAAGCTTCTGGAATATGAACTTGAAATGTCATAACTAACCAATGCAGAAGATGCAAACAAGAAACATAAAAGTATAGCCTTGAAAGCTGCATCCTCTAAAGTGGAAAAGGAAGAAGATTCAAGTGAAGAAGATGATGACAACATAATCTAATTGTCAAAAAGTTCAACAAGTTCATGAGAAGAAACAAGAATAGAAAGTTCACAAAGTTCAACAACAACAACAAAAAGAGTGACAACAACAACAACACAAACTTCACTTGCTTTGAATGTGGTAAGTCTGGCCACATTAAATCCAAATGCTCTATCTTTTTGAAAAATCAACAAGGTGAAAAGAAGACAAAGAAAGAAGGAAAACCTAAGAAAGCCTATATAGCATGGGAAGACAATGAGTCAATAACTTCTAAATCATCAAGTGAGAATGAAGAAGCAAATGTGTGTTTCACTTCTACAATAAGTGAAGATGAAGAATTCTCAAATAATGAAACAGAGGTAAATTCTGAATTTGATCAAGTTGTTGATGCTTTCCATGAAATGCATGAAGAGGCTCAAAAGCTTACAAAATCCAATAATAAGCTAAAAGGAAATCTTAGATGGTATGTCACAAAACTTACAGAAATGCAAACTGAAATTTGTAACTTGCAAGAAGAAAATGAAAAGCTTGTTTCAAGCTACATAATGAATGGATGTGTATGTGTTTCTTCTTCATCAAATGTTGACAAATACAAAGCTATGCAAGAAGAATTTGATGAGTTCAAAAAGATTCAAGGTGAAAAACATATGTTAGTACTTTCAGAAAATAATTACTTGTTTGATATTTTGAAAAGGCTTTATAAAGGAAAATGCAATTTAGCTGAAATGTTAAGTGTGCAAAAATATGTTGGAGATACTTCTGGATTGGGTTACAAACATGGATCAAAATCTTTTGGAAAAATCAAATTTTTGCCTCCAAAACAGAAATATCAAAAAGCTATTTCAAAAACAACGTTTAATCACATGACTCATTTTGAAAAATTATAAAGAGCTTTAACTTGTAAATATTGTATGAAGAAATGTCACACATCTAATAGATGCTATGCTAGGATATTCTATGTGTCAAATGGAGATTGCATTTGGGTGCCTAAGAAAAAGAAAATAGCTAACCCCTATGGACCCAACCTCAATTGGGTACTTTCCTTTATAAATTGATTTGAATTTTGCAGGTGTGTCTAAGAGCAAGATCATCATTATGATATCTTGATAGTGGATGCTCTAGACATATGACCGGTGACATATCAATGCTCACAAATTTGACTCTTAAAGATGGTGGATTTGTCACTTTTGGAGACAACAACAAAGGAAAGCTAGTTGGTGAAGGAAGCATAGGAGACAGCTTTAAAACCAAGATCAGAAATGTCCTCTATGTGGAAGGTTTAAAGCATTATCTTCTAAGTATAAGACAACTATGTGACAAAGGATTCAAAGTGTCATTTAATGACAATTGTTGTATGATATGTGATGGCCAAACTAGTGAGGTGATTCATATAGGTAAAAGAAAAGGTAATATCTATTTACTCTCTATAGATCATGCATTCATTCACAACACTACTTTCCTAATAAGTAAAATTGATGAATCTTGGCTATGGCATAGAAAGGAAAATCACATTAACATGCATCATATGAACTAGCTTATTAGAAAAGAATTAGTCATTGGCTTACCCAAAATCAAGTTTGGAAAGGACAAACTATGTGATGCTTGTTAAAAGGGGAAACAAACAAAGAATTCTTTTTAAAGTAAAAATGTTGTTTCTACTTCAAGACCCCTTGAATTGCTTCACATAGATTTGTTTGGTCCTTCTAGAACTATGAGTTTAGGAGGTAACTTCTATGGGTTTGTGATTGTTGATGATTACTCTAGATTCACATGGACTTTGTTTTTAAGATCCAAGAGTGATGCTTTCAATGCTTTCAGAAAATCAGCCAAACTTACTCAAAATGAAAAGGAAAGCAAAATTATCTCAATAAGAAGTGATCATGGTGGAAAATTCCAAAATGAACATTTTGAAAAATTCTGTGAAGAAAATGGAATCAACCACAATTTTTCAGCTCCAAGAACACCCTAACAAAATGGCGTTGTGGAAAGGAAAAATAGATCCCTTGAAGAAGGTGCAAGAACTCTTAATGAGACAAATTTTCCTAAACATTTTTGTGCTGATGTTGTAAGTACAGTTTGCTACACTTTGAATAGGTTACTGATAAGGCCTATTTTGAAGAAATCTCCGTATGAAATATACAAAAGTAGAAACCAAACATTTCTCACTTAAGAGCATTTGGCTACAAGTGTTTTGTATTGAATAATGGTAAAGAATCACTTGAAAAATTTGATGCTAAACCTGATGAAACCATCTTCCTTGAATATTCATTACAAAGCAAAGCATATAGAGTTTTCAATAAAAGAACTTTATGTATGGAAGAATCAGTTCATGTTATTTGTGATGAATCTAATCCCTCTAAAGAGAAAAGAAGTGTGAAAATGATGCAGGTCCTTTAGAAGAGTTCATACAACTTAATGGATCAATGGATAAAGAAGAACAAATTGCTGAAATGAAACAATCAACACCAGTCCATGAGCCAAAAGATTAGAGAACTACAAGAGATTTCTCCCTTGATAATATAATTGGTGAAGTTACAAAGGGAGTATCTACTAGATCTTCATTGAGAAATCTCTACTGTAATATGGATTTTGTTTTACAAATAGAACCTAAGAGCATTGATCAAGCCTTACTTGATGAACATTGGATGCATGTCATGCATGATGAACTGAATCAATTTAAGAGAAATGAAGTTTGGGAACTTGTTTCTAGACATTCTTCTCTTAAACCTATTGACACTAAATGATTTTTAGAAACAAACTTGATGAGAGTGGTATCATAGTCAGAAACAAAGCTAGATTGGTTGCAAAAGGTTACAACCAAGAGGAAGGCATTGACTATGAGGAAACTATGCTCTAGTAGCAAGGTTAGAAGCCATTAGGTTGCTACTTGCATATGCATGTTTAACAGATTTTAAATTGTTTCAAATGAATGTTACAAGTGCTTTCTTAAATGGATATATTGAGGAGGAAATGTATGTTGAGCAACCTCCTAGGTTTACAGATTTCAAATATCCAAACCATGTCTTTAAACTAAAGAAAGTTCTTTATGGTTTAAAACAAGCTCCAAGGTCTTGGTATGAGAGATTGAGCAAATTTCTTCTTGACCAATCTTTCATAAGAGGACATGCAGATAAAAACATGTTCATCAAAAGGTATAACAATGATATCTTATTGGTTCAAGTATATGTTGATGATATAATCTTTGGTTCAACTAATCAATTCTTGTGTAAGGAATTTTCTATCTCTATGCAGAATGAGTTTGAAATGTCAATGATGGGGGAATTAACATTCTTTCTTGGACTTCAAGTGAAGCGAATGAAAAATGAGACATTTCTAAATCAAACCAAATACTGCCTTGAAGTGATCAAAAAGTTTGAAATGAAGAAAAGCAAAGATGCTGCAACTCCAATGGCAACATCAACCTATCTTGATTCAGATGAAAAATGGAAGAAGGTTGATGAGTCAAAATTCAGAGGAATGATTGGATCTTTACTATATTTTACAACAAGTAGACCAAATATCATGTTGAGTGTGTATTTGTATGCAAGATATCAAGCAAATCCCAAAGAATCACACCTTATTGCAGTAAAAAAAATTATAAAATATCTCAAATAAACACCAAAAGTTGGTCTTTGGAATCCCAAAGGTGCATTACTCAACTTAATTGGATATTTTGATTCTGTCTTTACAGGGTGTGTAATAGCTTGAATTTTAAACATATGTTTAAGTCTGGATTAAGCACGTGTTAAGCTTAGGATTAAGCTTATAGATGAGGAGATATTATTTGGCCTTGGAATCCCTTGAAAGGAGGCTTAAACGCTTGAGAAAGAGTGGAAATAGGTTGTTCTGGCATGCGGCGCGACCCACGTGAAGTGTGGCGCGACCCGCGCCGGATGTATAAGAATGCCAATGCTGTCTGCCATCCCAAGTGGGTAGCGTGGGAGTCCAAGTGAGTAGCGTGGGAAGTGGCTTAGAAATGGCATTTTCTGTCTGCCATCCCAAGTGAGTAGCGTGGGAACCCAAGTGAGTAGCGTGGGAACGTCGGCAGAATTGGAATTTAAAGGCCAAAACATGAGGAATAGAGAAAATTCCATTTCTTCTTCCTCCCCTTAGCCCAACCTCCATGGTTGAAGTCCTTAAGCTTCTTAGGACTTGATTTCTCAGCCTAAACACTTCCCTGTGACCTTAAACCTTGTTTAAACCGATTAGAAAGCGAAATCCTTCATCCTTGTTTCTTGAAACCTCCATTGTTAGTGAGAAGAGGAACCTCAGAGGAAAAG
>PYAF01004721.1:388320-401700 GCA_007407185.1 Glycine tomentella | reverse complement strand
GGGGGGGGGGGGGAAGGGGTCCTTAAGTGCAAGTCATTTCCCAAGACATTTTCCTACATCCTTTCACGTGAAGCTCTCCCTTATACCCCTTTCATTTCACTTTCATCCTTCCCTTATTAAAGCCTAAATCAAGTGAGAAGAAGACTCCACTTCTCCTTGAAGATCACGTGTAGAAGAGGCTAGCATCTTTAGAGAAAGTTTGTCAAGCTTTGAAGGAAGAGAAAGACAAAATTATTAAGAGGTTACAAGGTATGTATGGGGAAGTTTTATGGTAAAGATAATTTAAGTATTACTTGTGTTTAAATAAGTATGTATAGGGAAGTTTATGCTAAATATAGTTTAAGTATTGTTTTGTTCAAATAAATATATATATATATATATATATAATCTCATTTATTTCTATAAAGAACAAAGCTTGCACACCATGTGTTTGATGAAATGCTTCAAAGAAATAAAGATAGTTTAAGTGTTGTTTTGTTTAAATAAATGTTTGAAATTCATGTGTTGTTAAGTGTTTCTATGAATTCTATGAAATTCATGTATTGCTTAGTGTTTCATGAATCTCTATGAACTTCAAGTGTTTCCATGAATTTCTATACATAAATAACAAGATGAGTTATATACTTGATTTATGAGTAAAGTATGTGAGATATAAATTGAAGACTGATGTTGAAAATAAATATGAGATGATGAAAAAGAGTTATACCTTAAAGTGAATCAGTCTTATGAATCTTATATGCATATGCCCGGTGGGGGTTAGTCCGTGTTATTTGCCTCAAGAGGAGGTGTGTTAGATAGCTGCAGGAACTGAGTTCGAGCATTCAGACAAGAGAGGTCTGAGCTGGGGGTGACTTGGCAGTGGGGAAATCACGCCACCCATGATGATCACATGAGTGTGGGTGAGAATCCTGTTGTAACACTGTGGGACCCTGACTGATCATTTCAGTTTTGTGCCACTGGGATGGGGTTATCTTGACTATTGGTACCAATTATTGAAAGAGTTTAAAAGAATCATGCAAATGATAAGAGTTTAAGAGAATCATGCATCATGATAAGAGTCTAAGAGAATCATGCATCTTTGAGGATGTTGTTATGAAAATTTGCATATTGAATATATATATAGTTGCTTAAATTATGTTTATCAGAAACTTACCCTGTGCTTTGTGTATGTGGTTGACACCTGCCATGACCTCGATTTTATTCGGGCGAGCAGATGAACAGCAAAGAGAGACTATTAGCTGTATACAAGAAGATGATTTTGTTTGAAGATGTGTTATTTGAAGATGATATGTTTGAAGATGTATTCTTTTGTGACAGAAGGTTTTAGTTATTTGTACTATAGAATCAAATATCAATTTGTACTCTTATTTTACACTACCTCATATTTATAAATATTAATCAGTAATGGAAATCTTTTTGATATCAGTTAAATTTTCTTGAAGTATCAGTTATTGGCAAAATTTTGTTATATTCAACTGGATACTCTTAAGTAAGTTAAAAAAAAATCATTAAAATCAATAATAATAAGATGGTAAATCGAGGCGTTACATTACCAATATGTGGTAATCGATTAACACAGTAAAAATAGTTTTTCCAAAAGCTTAAAACCATGAGCACTTGGCTTTCATGCAATCACGGAATCTTAAAGCTTTTTCACAAACCATGTTGTTTGGTTAAATCATGAATGCAAGGCAATGAGTGATGTTTATGCAATGCTATGAATCATAGGATGAAACTCTCATACATCTAATTATTGCAAATGCCTCCAATTGAATGACATGTTAAAAAGCTAAAACACATCCAATGCTTCAACATACATCTTGATCCTTCTTGAAGCTCCCCTTGTATCTTACACAAGAAAGTGCCACATGTTAGCCTTGATGGTGTGCCATATTATACTTTCATGTGGTGTCACCTAACACAACATTTTTTGTTATCTTTTTTAGTTCAAACAAAATTTTGAAATTCAATTTTTATTTCTTACAAAATTTCCATTCTTCGATTCAAGTCCCCAAAAAATTGAATTTTGGTTTTTAGTCCTTGATTGATTTGTTGTCTTAATTTAGTTTCTCTTCATCCGCTTTAGAAATTAAATTCTTATTCACCTAAACTGGAAGCTCACTTGGTAAAAGTAAGCCTAAAATAAATGTATTCAATTTTTATCGTATTTAAGAATATTTGGGCCTAAATTTAACAAATAATTGATTGATGAGTATTCCTAATAAAAATAGTGTTAATGTTCCAATTTTTTAATTTTTTTGTCAAAGTAGGCTTTTGTTTATGTAAAGTACAAGTTAGGCATGTTTAAGGTATTTTGGGGTGGTTCAAGTGCGTTGGGTTGATGTTTGGACCATGTGGTTTCACTCCCACCTTTGTCATTATTCGCTAATAATGATTTAATGATATTGTGTGACGATATTGGTTATACAAACATAGACAAATAAGAAATTAAATTTTCTAAAAGTGACAAATTAAGACAACAAATTAATTGAGGATAAAAAGATAGAATTCAAAATTTGATGAACGTAAATAATGAAAATTTTACAGGGATTAAAATTGAAATGTGAGAATTTTATAAGGACTAAAAACCAAATTTCAAAATTTTGTTGGGACTAAAAATTGCAGCAAAAACATGGCACGAGGTGAAAGTGCCATGTGACACACCCACAAGGTTGACAAGTGGCAATTTCTTAATGGAGGTATGTGGCACTTTCAAAGTGATGTCACGTGGTACCTTCATGTGATACCACCTTCCACTTGATTGTCATGTGTCATGATGACATTAATATTTGGTGACCAAGTCAACATTTAACAAACCCATTTTAACGTCAAAGACTAAAAATGTTGATAGGAAATTAAGGGAGGACTAAAAGTTGGCAAAAACTTTATAAGGAACTAAAAATTAAAATTTAGAAAAGCGGAGCGATCAAAAACTTAATTAAAAAAAAACATTGGGAGTTTGGAAGAGTATGCTTGTAATACCCCAAGTTTTGAGTACTTGGAATATACTATAAGGAGAATTCTTAAAGGAATTAATTGGTACTACCTATACCAATAAGATGCATTTACTTTTCGGTAGTCTAACACTTAAGAACTCCATAGTTAAGCGTGCTCAGCTTGGAGTGGTTATAGGATGGGTGACCTTCTAGGAAGTTTCCCAGAAAATGTGAGTGAGGACAAAACATGTGGAAAAGTCTTGTGTTGATATGTGGGGATAGTCATTGATCCTGAAAGTAGTCGAAACAAATTGTTGAGGCATTGGAGTGGTTATGGGATGGATGTACTAGTATGTAAAGTGTTGTAGTGTGAAAGTCATCTAGAATTCGACAACCAGGGGCGTTAAAATGATATTAGAGCAAACATCTCCCCAGTACAGTGTGGTTCGAGGAAGAGCCAGGTGGAAGCTGGTGGGCATGTAACACCATAATGAATCACATCAAAAAGAGAAGGATCCAGAGGTTATGCAGGTATGAGACTGTACAGTTAAGGGTAACTTAAAGGAATTAATTGTAATTACCTATACTAACAAGTTCATCTACTTTTCCATAGCCCACCACTTAAAAACATCACAGTTAAGCGTCTTAGCTTGAAATAGTTATGGGATGTGTGATCTTCTAGGAATTTTTCCAGAAAGCATGTGAGTGAGGACAAAACATGCTGAAAAGTCTCATGTTAGTTTATGAGGACAATCATTGATCTTGAAAAAAACTAAAATAAATTGTCGAGATCTCAGAAAGAGATACCCACGAAGGGTCCTGATCAAAGAAGAGTTAAGTGAAGTACCATTGTATGAAGTGTCGTAGTGTGAGAACCGCCGAGAAGTCGATAATCAGGTGTTATAATGCTATCATGTTTAGTTATGAAAAAATATAAATATTAAGAAAAAATATTTTGTTAAATAGATTCATCTATCAAAATCTAAATGAGAGAAGACATGATAAAAATAGAGATATACTAATTATAAACATATTAGATGTCTAAAGAGAACATTTTTATTATTTATTATTTTGTTTAAATATATTTTTAGTCCATGTAAGTTCACACTTTTTCAATTTTTCTTCCTATTTTTTTTCATTTTTAGTCCTTATAAGTTTGACATTTTCAATTGTTAGTTTGACATTCATTCATCTATAATTTATTTTGTTCATTTTTAGTCCTTATAAGTTCACATTTTTTCAATTTTGGTCCCTTTAAGTTTGAATTGTAGTCTTAAAGGAACTAAAATGGAAAAAGTGCAAACTTACAGTGTCTAAAAATGAAAAAAAATAAATATAGGAACCAAAATTGAAAGAATACAAAAATGACTAAAAATGAACAAAATGTGACCAAAACTAAAAAACGTAAAATTACAGTACCAAAACATACTAAGCCTTATTATTTTAAGGTAATTGTACAATACTTCACTTTTAAGGTTAACGATCATGTGAAAAAAATATATTTAAGTCTTATCTTTTATTATATAAAGTAATATACACAAGCTAAAGTTTCTCCCATCAAATTTAAATGACACAATGGTAATTTTGACTGTGAACATTAAAATATCTAGAAAATATATTTAATGCTTTATTGTTATAAATAAATCCTCTATCGTTTATTATATAAAGTAGTATAATACACAAGCTCAAATTTTTTGCCCCAAAAGCTAAAGGACACAATGGTAATTTCGATTGTAAACATCAAAATATCTAAAAAAAACATATTTAATGCTTATAAATAAATCATCATTTATTACTTAAAGGAATATACATGTTTTATTTAATATATAAAGCAATATACACAAGTTCAAGTGAAAAGATATTGTTAAGTGAAAAGACATTTGTGTCTTAAACGAATCAAGTCTCCTATGTTTTTTTTATAGTGACTCCTAATTATTTTTTATTAGATGCAAATAAATAAAAATGTTAAAAGTTGCATCTTTATGTGATATCAGACCATGCCTCATGATCCTGCATCTAAAATATTAGATAGAAGAAGGCTTAAGTTATGACATTTAAGACTTTATTTATTACTCTTGTGTCTGAGATTTGTTTTGCAAACACATTCTCATAGGATCTATCGAATCTTATGAAGAATAAATGAAGCTCAAGTTCTGAAAGTGTCAAAAAACATCAAAAGATGTGTTCTGTTGTGAAAGACCTGCTTTGACTCAAGGGAAGTGATTTTCTATTAAAGTATTCAACACGAAAGAAAATCAGAGAGGTTTTGCTATAGGAAGAAGCACTATTACAAAAATCGCTTTCAAAGACGATTCTTTGGGATTTCCACAACGATTTTTAAATCGTCTTAGAATCTCGATTTCTACATAGATTATCTTCTAAACCATCTTAGAATGTGTTTTCTTGTTTTAAAAATGTTAAAAAATTGACATTTCTAAGATGATTCTTTTATAAAAAAAAAAAAATGTCTAAAAAGTCTACTTTCTAAGACGATATTCTGAAATAACCATCTTAGAAAGTAGACTTTCTAAAATGGTCTTCTGAAGAACCCTTTTAGAAAGTTCACTTTCTAAGACAATATTTTCAAGAACCGTCTTAAAAAGTGTTATTTTTTCAAAATCTTATTAAAAAGATCAAAGAATGAAAGAATCTAGAGGTTAATAACAACTGAAATGCACCCACATGAATAACTCTCAAAATACCAAGAAGAAACAACAAAAATTAGCTTTTGAAGAATATTAAATAAAATGTGAAGTATGATAGTCTTCAAAAGGTAAGTTTGTTCATCTTCACTTAAACACAAAAGCCAATGGCTCATTGGAATCATATGCAAATTTGGGGAGGAAAAAGAAGGCTAGTAACATTTCTCTGCCATATCAAAACAAAACAACCCACATATGGGCTCTAGGACCTCAGAATGAAACAAAATAATATATTTAGTACCCTACTATGCATTGGATGATACCCAACAAGCACAAGACAAAGTAAATGTACAAAGTACCAACATTGAATTCCAGGACACAAATAGACAAATCAGGATTTTATGACTACATAGGCAACTTGGAATGCAAAAAAATGCACCTATCACAAAAGGTTGTTTATACATGTCAGTTGCTGAAGTAGTTGGTTGCTCTATGCCAACCTTTCTTTGCTCTAAGCACTACTAAAAAGATGAGTTTTAACATCGTTACGTTAACATCGATTTTCTCCAAAAATCGATGTTAATGAAAACACGGTGGCAAATTTGTAATTAAGACGAAAAAGTTAACATCGATTTTCTTAAAAACTGATGTTAACATGGACTAGTTAACATCGGTTTTCTTAAAACACTTAAAAACCGATGTTAACTAGTCATGTTAACATCGGTTTTTAAGTGTTTTCAGAAAGCCGATGTTAATGGGGACTAGTTAACATTGGTTTTTAAATGAAAACCGATGTTGTTCTTGTTATTAAAAAACAAATCTAGCCCCAAAATCAAATACCCTTCACTGTCGCGCGCTTTTCTTTTGCATCTTCCTCAACCTCAGCTCTCATTCTCAGTGGCCATTTTGATTGTTGACGAACACTATTGCTTGTTGTCGTCTACCTCAGCTCTAATTCCAGTAGCTACCTCGCTCTCAGTTTTTCGAGTTGAAGCAAACCTCGCGTCTCCATCCCAGGTTAGTATCAACTAACATCGCGAACTTTCATTGTTGCCCAATAATGTTGTTGTTGTATTTTGTTTTCGCAAGTTGGGTATGGTTCTGCATTAGCATTTTGCATGTGATGTATGGGTTCAATGTGTTATTGTTGTGATTTCGTTTTTGTTGCCCACTAAGTGGTTGATAAAATGCCTAATCCATAAGTTGTAACTGTGATGTATGGGTTTATCCTATATTTTGTTTGATTATGTAATTGTGCTTGATATATCACAAGGATGTGGAATGTAAGACTAGTCAGCGGTTAGCTAGTAACAAATTAAAGGTTAGCTTACTTTGCCTTAGTTGGTATTTTTGTTCGATATTGAGCATGTAGCAGGTCACTGGACCAATTCTAATATTAGTTTTCATGTTTTTGGTAGAAATATAGGCTCCTTATTGTTGTGGGGTGAAGATAGTTCAATGTGGGGGTTCAATGTGCTTTACTTGAGGTTAGGTTCAATGTGGGGGGTTTGGGTTTTGTGGATCAAACAAGACCAAGTCTTCTCTTGAGGATGAGCAAGCTAGCTTAATTGCCTAGACAACAATTTTGATTCACGTTTTGCAAGCTGGTTATTGGGTCATGGTTGGAAATTGAAGTAGCTATATGTGCAATTATTTGCAAATTGGCTTCGGTCCCAAAAATGATCGCCAATGTTGTTGTGATCATGTGGGAATCTTTCTGTATTTGTATTGGTGTAATGTAATGCTTCAGATATGGTGTACAATATATGCGTAGTTATTAGTTAACTAGTTATAAATATTAGATAGAGTTCATCCATTTGAATAAAGGGCTTTTTGCCATAATGCAATGGATTGTTAGCGTGCCGATGGATTGGGAAACATCCAAACGTGGTTGAAGATACTTAGGACTTCATAGTCTATAATTCAGTGCTTTGGAATTTGGATGTGCTCAGTTTAAGGGTGCTCTGGACTCTCTTGCTCAAAAGGGATTGTTGCTCATTCGTTATGTACGCGTATAGAAATATTGAACCTTACCCTTCGGTTTTGGAACCATATAGCAACTTGCCTTGGCTACAAGCCAAAAGTTGTTCAGTACTATATTACTATAAGAATACACCAAGCTAGAATATTATATAATCATCCTAAGAACATAAGAATTATATACCAATTAAGGAAAAGAAATTCAGATGTGGTGTTTAAACCACTCTTTTGTTGTATCAAATATCATGACATTGACACCTTGGAAGTTTATGAAACCTAAAACACGCCCTCTGATTTTTATATTGCATTGACCTCCCCTTGATATTGTTATTTCATGATTTTCATCTGTATATACATCCTCACAATTTGAGATTGTTATCGCCTTTTATGTTGTTCAAATTAGCCATGGGTAACATTAAGCTATGGGTCACATTAGGCTATGAACTAGACCCTCAATATCACATTAGGCTATTCTTTCAAGTTGACTTGTACCCTTGTTAATGCCCTGCTAGTCAACTTATTTATGTTTGTGGTTTTGGTATGGGTCAAGAATTTTGGTTTGTTTATGTTTGACAAAGTAATTAGTGTATTTGAAGCTGATATGGGCATTTTTCTATTTTTATAGATGATCTGGACCTAACTTAGGTCACTCTCACGACGCTTCCACTGTTGGTGTCATTCTCAAAGGTGGTTCTCTCGCTCGCAAGTTTCAGCGGCTCCCACAAGGTTAGCAACTTCCATTGACTTTGTATTTGGTGGTTTTATAACTTGTTTTATGTGATTAATTACTAGTGCTTTATATATACTGTAACAACCCGCCTCGTCGCTACGATATCACTAACTCTAGATCGTGCAATTTCAATTTTAATATGAAAACTCCATTAATTTGATTATGAAAATGGTAGTAATTTTTTTCCGCAATAATACCATTATTATACACACGATACAATTACATAATTGAATACAAATGTATGCATATATTGAACTAGTACATATCATTTACATATCAAAACTTAATTTGATTTTACATATATTTACACCTGGAATCTTACATGACCAACAAAAAGAATTGAAGAACTAATTAAGAAAGAGTTGATTAACAAAACACAACTCTTTCCCAAAAAGAATTCCAACGTCATCACGTCGGCTTGGCGGCTCCAACAAAAAGAATCTCCCTCCAAGGTCACCTACTGCTACTCATCCGCTCCCACGAACGAAAGTTCGTGATCATCATAGGTATCAACCACACGGTACAACAAATGCAAGGGTGATTTTATTATATAAAACCAACAAACATCAAATAGCGGAAATTGGGAAGGAAACAACATTACCCACCAGAATCATTAACAAAAATCCATGATCCAATACACACTCAACAGACCAATCATCCAATACATTTCACAACTCAAATAATCATACATAGAATGATGCATGCAATGTGGTACAATATCCCAGAAATAGCCTCTCACAGGAAAAATGATTCACTGTCTATCAGGGCCACCCTATCGTGCACTAGTCATTCCCCCATCCGGTGATCAGCCAGCGTCGCTAGGGAATTTCAAACCTTATGACCCCTTAGTACCTACGTTCTCAACTCACTGAAACCCACAGGTACCTTCATTCTATTTCCATCCATGCACATGAAGTATGAAACATGGGCATCATCAATGTATGACTTTTCGCGCAAGGATGACCAGTCATACACCCCCATGTACATACCTAACACACCAATGTGGGCTCATTGATGCACCGACTGTGGCTAGGAACAAATCCTTCCCCGTAAGGATAATTAACCGATCATTGCACCCCACGTGTATATACACAGCATACAACCATGGCACCATCAATGTATGACCATGGCCAGGAACAAATCCTTCCCCGCAAGGATGACTAGTCATACACCCTATGGGTATCCATGTATATCCACATCACATAATGACAACCATGGGCACCATCAATGCATGATCATGGCCAAGAACAAATCCTTTCCCACAAGGATGACCAATCATGCACCCTCCATGGGTATCAGTGTACATATACATCACCTCATCTTGATATCATCATCATATATATCAAGTTCATCTTATTTCAATATCAACATCCATTTCATTATCACCTCATTTAAACATCGTAAACCATATTATCATTATACCATTTATACATCATCAAACACATCATCATTATCTCATTCAATCATCACCAGAACATCAATACATCTCATTTCAACATTATCAATGACATCAATATCACCTCATTCATCCACAATCTATATTACCACGAGACTAGTATTTTAGGAAAATTCTAAATTAAAGAGGAGGACTACATTATAGAAAACACACTCTTATGACCATTTAAAATTTTAATAAATAATTAAATAGGAAAACATATCACAAAATTTTGGGCAGAGTCTCCTCTGTAATTAAGACTTTTCCCAAAATCCAATCAATTACAACAACAACATCAATCACAATTTTATTCATCAACAAGCCAAAAATTCATCGCATCCCATTAGTTAAAAACATAGTTTTTCTTGAAAACGAGCACACACAGGAACAAACACACATCAATCATAAATACATCACATCCCATTAGTTAAAAATATAGTTTTTCTTGAAAACCAGCACATAGCAGGGACAGACAGTTATCTTCATAGTTGGACTCCCTGGCCCCCAACTATGGTACCAAAACTATAACTAAATAATAAACTCCCCTTACCTATGTATATCCCTCTGTTAGCTCCTTGAAACGTTATTTTGGAATCTCTCAAGTTCACGTGCTTTGGCCCAAACTTAGAGCTCTATTTACCAAATTGAAGATAATTTAGTATAGATTTCAAAAACAAGGCAAACATTAGCATTCGGGGTCAAATACCCACTCAAATTTAAAAAGAGGCTAAAATGTTGTTTTGGGAGTCCATATTTAAAGACATCATTTTGAAATTCCGATCACACCAAGGTGACCAGGGTTCAACAAGGATCACAGAAATGACATCATTTTCATAAAAAGGGTTTTCAAAGGAAGTATAGAAACAACCAATAATGGTACCCGAATCACAAGAGATATCAAGAGAGGCTTAAACTAGCTAGAAGAAGACATAGGAAACCTAGATTACCTCAAGGAATCCAAGAAAGGAGGATTGGAGGCTCTGTTCTCTATCGGATCCTCGAGTTGAGTTTTGAAGATTCCGCTCCGATTAAAGTGCTCTCTTCGTGCGGTGGTCTAACGACAAGCAACGGTGTCTCATGGTGGTCTCTGATGGCTGTGGGTGATGGAAGATGATGGTTGGAGATGGCTTGGATGTTGCGAGGATGAAAAATCACAAATTTCATGATTTGAAGGCTGAAATATGTATTTAACACCGCCTTGACTCTCCCAGGCGAGCAAAAGTGCCTGCAAAATTGCCTGGGCGAGCTGACCAGATTCTACAATTTTAGCTTCAATGAAAAAATTGATTTCTCACACTCCAGGAATTATGTTGACAATCCCAACGGTCACAAGTTACATATGTGGGTTAGGAACCTACATTTAAAATTTGAAGGAGATCCAATGGTTAACCGATGGTGATTTTACTAAAATAGCTTTCGGGTCAAATTCGGAATCACTTGATTCAACGCAACTCAAACATAATATTTCAAGCAATTGCACATGTATAATTCACATAATATTTCAACTAATCCTAATTAATAAAGTAATCAAATTATACAAGTAATACATCATATATATATTTTAAGTTATTGAAATTTCAGGGTGTTACATATACAGTCAATATTCATTATGAATGAACCTTAGTTTCCCGTTTAAGTTTCATTACAGTGATTCTTTCGGACAGTTTGGATTAATCATTGTATTGATTCTTGAATTGTCTATTTGGACAGTTTGGGAAGACTCATTTTTTTAGTATATTCATATGTATAGGTTGTGATTCTATTCTTAAATATGATGAAATTTTGGTACAATACATTTCACTTTGTTCTCCGAGTGCATACTTGGCTGTGGTAAAACTCATGTCACCGCTTTCATGTTGTGTACTCGGAGATCAAAACGAAATGCTGCCGAAATTTTGTCAAATTTAAGATAAGAAACTAAACCTATACATATGAATATACTATTAAAAAAAGTCTTCCTGAATGGGATAGGACCACACCTTTAATGAAAAAAGTGAGGTTTTCATGCATGGAAAACTTTGTGAGTATCATAAAGTTATTAATTAGATGGCAAGTCGCATCACGGTTGACTATAAGGAAGGCGTGGAACATTTCTTGAAATTTGCCTCTGAAAGAAGTCGACCGGATGGGGATGAAAAATATTGATGTCCCTGTATCAATTGTTTGAATGGGAGACGCCAAGCATTGGGCGACATACGCGAGCATCTTATGTGTGATGGGATTAAGAAGAATTATACCACATGGATATGGCATGGTGAATTGACAGACATGTGGAGGGGGTTGCAAACTGAACCAGTTGATGTTAACATCGGAGATCGATTAGAGGATATGATTCGTGATATGGGACATGAGTCTTTTCAACAAGCACATTCCCCTATGTATGATACATTGGAAAGTGATTCGAATAAGTCGTTGTATCCAGGGTGTAAAGAGTCATTGGCATTGTTGTTAGCGGTGTTAAATCTGGTTAATGTCAAAGCCAGATATGGGTGGAGTGACAAAAGCTACAGTTCACTACTTCAGGCAGTTCATGAGATGCTTCAAGATGAAAACATGTTGCCAATAAGTTACTATCAGGCGAAAAAGATAATTTGTCCGATGGGAATGGAGTACAAGAAAATTTATGCCTGTCCTAATGACTGCATATTGTAATTAATTTGATTCTCCACTTTTGATAATGACATTCACGCTGTTGCATGATAAGAAAATAAGAAAATAAATTATTTACATCTTTGTGACTATTATAGATTTTTCCTTTTTATGTCTAACACCATTTGTATCTTTCTTAGGAGTTCGGCTCCTGTCCAGTAATGAAGAGGATATTATTCTCTTTCTTATTAGAGTTGGGAGAAAACCTAAATATTCCTTAGATAATTTTTAAGATATTTTCTTAAATATGCAGAAATAGTTAGAGTGTTATATATATAAGGAATGATTATTACTGTTTTATTTTAGTGAAAGGCGCCTTGAAGGATTAAGAGTAGAAGGTATAAACGATCATTAGCTTTAATTTTTAAGTGATGTGAAATTTTATATGACTATCAGAACAAGTCATCAATCAAGACTAAGGGACAAAAGTGACATAACCCCTCCTTCTAGCGTCAAATGTTCCTACCACTACTACAAAAAACACATTTCACGACGTACCTTCTAAGACGGTTGTTGAAAAACCGTCTTCGAAGAAAACGCAGTGGCATTTTTGTAAATAAGTATAATCATTCTAAGATGGTTTCGCGAAAACCTTCTTAGAAACTACTATTCGAAGACGATTTTTGTAAAACCGCCTTAGAATGGTTGTCAATCAAAGACGGTTTTTCAAAAACCGTCTATGAAGATATTTCACTTTTTTAAATATTTTGATGTCTCCTAAGGTTCTCCAACACCAAGCATTCCTTCCGCCTCCGACCTTCCCCCTTCCCCTCCCAAATCGCTCCATTGTAGGATGCTCCATGTAACGTCTCTCATGATTCGTACTTGATTGATTTTAATTAAAAACTCGTGTCATTAAAATTAAATTAGTATAAATTTTTCACGAAAATTCATTCTGCTTTGCTTGCTAATTTTATGATTCGTAAGTAACATAAATGATTATCCTCACCACGATTTAGTTATAGTAAGAAGTTTAGTTAAATATAACAGTCCGTGTACAATCATCTA
>PYAF01004721.1:355289-388220 GCA_007407185.1 Glycine tomentella | reverse complement strand
TATCTTACTAAAATATCTAGGGATTCATTGGTCATTTCCAGAATTGTTCAGGGCAAAATTGTCATTTTTCACCCTAGGGGCATAAACGTCATTTTTGAAATTGTTCAGGGGCGTTCTTGTCATTTTGCCCTAAATTTTTCTACTGTTTTTCATTAACTTTTTACTCCTGTAATTCCCTAATTTTTAGGATGTTACACTCCATCCACATTCAGCTCCACCAAAGCCAAAACCCCTTAGATTCCCCACCGTATTCTAACCCCACCACTTTCTCCTTCTACCTCCATATAAGACCCTTCCTCTTCTGGAAAAGGGTTCCAAAAAACTCGCCCCCAACACTTTCCTCTTCTAGAACCTCTCCAAAGGCAAAGAACCCTCTCGGGTATCTACGTCGTCGTCGTCGTCCACAACCACATGACCCTCCTCATTGGCGATTCCACAATGGTATTTGCTACAATTTCGTTTTCTTGTCTTCGATTTATACGATGTTTGATTGTGTCTTGAATCCGATGAATAATGTTGTGTGTGTGTTTACAACACAAAATAGCCTAAGCAGATCCACCAGATTAAGGATTTCCTTCTGACGGCGAGGAGGAAGGATGCGAGGTCGGTGAAAATCAAGAGGAGCGGGGATGTTGTTAAGTTTAAGGTTTGATGCTCCAAGTACTTGTACACGCTTTAGGTCTTTGACCCTAAGAAAGCCGATAAGTTGAAGCAATCTCTTCCTCCCGGTTACTTAATTTTACTGTTACTTTTAACACTATCTGTATGTTATATGTTATTCGAATATTATATGATGCATGTCATTTCATGTTTGCAGTTTTGAGTGTTCAAGACCTTTAGAGCTGTTAAGTATGGCAGCATGCGTTTGTATATCTTTTTTGTTTCCTGATGCTCTAGATTTTGTGGCTTGGTTTTATATTTGGTAATTTTACGAGGACATGTTTGTTTTAATTTGGTATGAAATGGGAAAGTTTGATATTGAGCAAAATTGAAATGAACTGCTCCTGACTTGGTCATCACTGCTGTAATAATGTAAGCACACTCTTGTACTTAGGTTAAAGACTTGTGGCATAAATTCTCGTATTATAAACTGTATCTTTAAGGGTGCAAATTTCATTATTAAATTGTGGTTGCTTTAACTCTTTAAGAAGGTCGTCATCATCTTTTATTGGGTGGTTGAATGATGGTTCAAATATGATTTTCATTTCTTGAAAGGAACTTAGATGTGGAGAAGAGGAGCTGACCCTGATGGCTATGTTGCCAATTTTGTGGAAACAGAACAAATAATGTAGTTTAATGGGTATACTGCTTCATTTGTTCAGGTATTTCTTTCTATGAGTATGACATGAACCAGTTATATTATATGGTTGTGATAGTTGGAATGTTGAATGTAAACTAGTATTAGCAGGTTTTTCATGGTGATCACTGCTTCTCGGTGCTGCCAAGATCCTCATACAACATGAAAATTTTAATGAGAAAAGTGAGACATTTCAGCCTTTAACATATTGACAACAAATAGAATAGGTAAATTTTAACAAATTTATGATTTGTTATGCATGTACTTGTAATACCCATAGTTGATTTTTTTTTGTTAGCCATTGAGATTCCCTTACTTTTTCATCCTAGATTGTGGCTCTTCTGATGGTTATGTACTTTTTTGCTGTTTAAAATTTCTGCCTTTTCATTTTTATTGTAATCATGTCAAAGTCAAACATTGACAAACTGCTACCAGCTGTGACTGCTCATTATGCCAACTTTGTATGTAACAGAATTTCAATCATCCTATCATATTGATTCTATTTTCAAAATCAGAGATGTGTCAACTGTGATTAATGTCTTGTTCCCTATATTAATGTCCATCTATACTTTGTCAACTGTGCTTGTTACTCACAGTTGATTTTCATTGTTGGTACATTCTAGCTCTGTGTTTTATGATACTTTTATTTTGGATTGGAAATATTTAATTGCTAATTGCTTGCTTCTTCTGTTATGATGAAGTGTGTTGGTTTTGGTTTGCTAGATGCTATGCTCGTCTGCACCCTAGGGCTGTGAACTGTCGAAAGAAGAAGTGTGGTCATAGTAACCAGGTCTGTCCTCATTTGATGTTGAATTTTGTATTTTTTTCTTCTTCCTCTGTTTAGTGGTTTAAAGATGATTGACTTTGAAAAATGTTTCCCTCTTGCAGTAATGCAGTTGAGGCCTAAGAAGAAGATCAAGTAAATTCTGGGTGAGATATTGTTGGACTTAGAACAGGGATTGGTTTGCTATTTTTTGTGAGTTGAGTCATGACTTAGTGGTTACTTGTCAAAATTGCAGGTCTGTCTGAAATTTGTATACTTAGGAATAGGCACTGGTCTAGCTGTTTTCTTATATTCCTAAAAAATATAGCAGTTTTTGTTTTTACTCCCTACAGATATAACACTGATACACTTATTTGACATTATCCTATAAATTTCAGGTAAGTAAAGTAATGCCTATTCTCAATTTGGTAACCGATAATTATCCCTTATATCCTATCCACTTTGTTTCAGGGAACACCATAAGTGATTCTTGCAGGACTAGTTGGAGCTTTGAAATTGGTTGGGGGAGACTTGACTGATCACAGGTTCTTATTCCTTGGTGCTGGAGAGGTAAGTTAATACCATGTGTCCTTCTTCATTGTTTCTTGGGGATAGGAAAGTTTAATCATTTCCTGTCAGTGAATTTGAAATGTTTGACTTGAAAACAGTGAACAGTGTACTTAGAAAGACAATTGTAGGTGGTTTCATTTGACCTTACTCAGTATGTAGATAAGCATCAATTTAGACAATGAACAGTGTACTTGTAGTAAATGTTTTCATTTGAACATTTTAAAATTTAAATGCTTTGCAGGTTGACCTTACTCAGTATGTAGAGAAGCATTAATTTTAATTTGTATGGTTTATATTTTTTAATTAATAAAATTGGATTTGACCAAAATTATGGTTGAAGTGTACTAATCATAGCACCACAGGAACTATAGAAGGGGACAATTTACTTGCCACCGAAAAGCTCGTAAGTTTTAGTGAATAGTCAATAAATACATAAAATAAAATCTTGTAAATTACAGCGTGGTGGCACAAAGATGAAGGGCATTAAGATTTTTCTTTTTTTTTGTGAATCAATTGAACTTAATCAATTTACATATTGGTGGCACAAAGATGGAGTGCACGTGCAAGGCACTGCTGTTACGGTTTATTTTAACCAAACATGTTATTACCTTTGGCATATACTTTGCATAAACATAATTACTTTAATTTATATATCATAACACATGTTAGTACTTTGCATGCCACACACTTTCATTTTTTGTTTTTGTTTTGCATATACTTCACCCCACCACTAGGCACCTAGTGGGTTCCACACATGTCTATCTAATAGTAATTTTTTTTTTCTATAATCCATTATTGTTAAAAAAATTTAGAGTTTGAGTGAATCTCGATACAACCTGTTCAAACTCAATCAATGTATAAATCATATAATAAATTGTATTTTTTAACTCAATCTAATTCATGACATATAATTAAAGGTAGTGTTTGATTTATTTATATATTAGTATATTTGAAATGAAAATTTTAAAAATAGTATGAGTTTCATACATTTATATTTTAATTTAATTTAAGTATTTTACCTTTTTTTTATCTTAATTCATTTTCATATCTTTTTAATTCCTTTAAATTAAACTAATGTCTTAAATGTCTACGACTGCAACTCCAAATATTTAAGAGAAAACTTTTACAAAGTTATTTTCCTAATATAAAAATAAATTATGTTTTTGATTTAACTTATTATAAAAGAATAATTATAGTTATTTTAATAATTTATTACGAGAAATTAAAAAAACAATTATTTTCTTTTTATTAATTAAAACACATTCTAATTTAAATATAAACTATTGATCATATCATCATCGGGAGAAGAAGAATAATAGAAGTGAAAGCCTAAGTTCCACACCAAGTGGTCCTGCTGTATGCATATTTACACATGAGCAACTCAAGATAAAGCTACAACTGAAAACAATTCTTAACAAACTGATTACAATTACTCTTTTTAAAAAAAGGCTAAAAAATATATTATTAAACAAGAAGGTGATTGAAGCACAAGGTGTGCAAGCAATCACAAAGTCATTACCAAGCAAACAATTATTTGCTGGCCTAATAATAAAATTAACCGTAAAGACATGCCAAACAAATTACCCATCTGAAACAAATTGCTATACCCTTATAAATAAATAGTATAAAGGATTTTGATTTTTGGATTGGTTTTTTTATTCTGAATTTATGAGTGAGCAAAGTGTAATTCATTTATATAGTGGGATTTGGTTCTTCATTTATATAGTTGACTCCTGTTATTTTCTTTACCAGAAAAAATTCCTAGTAATTAAACAGACTTTTTATTGTTGAGCTGTTTTTTGAGGCTTAATTCATAGTTTGGGCCTTTGGGACTTTTTGTAGAACATACTAATAAATTTTTCACATTCATAGTTAAATTTGAACACACGTCCTAACTTGCGAAATATGAGTCGTATAATTAACAACTACAGCAACCTTTAATAGCAACATTTGGTTTTCTTGTGTTTTATATTTTTCTTATTTTCTCCCCTCTGCATGTTTTTATATAGTATTTATCACCTTGCTAGTTTTCTTCCCATTGGAAGGGTTATTTATTTAATAAGTGAATTTTTCATCTCTACTGCATTTCTTTTGTAATAGTTTCAGTGGCAGGAAGTGAGTAAACTCACAGAGGATAACAGGGCACGCAACATGTTTGTTGAATGTCCTGATTGAAAACTAAATGTTCGAACAACCAGCGTAATTTGGAAACCCATTTGTGATATGAGCTTTTAATATTTGAGTCTCACTTTTTCGATGACTTGTCTGTTTAATAATTTTTCATTATCTTTTAACTGTTTTATGGCTTATTTTGTTTTAAGGTTTTGAATGAGTGCAGGTGATACAAAATCATGGTGGCCTTGCTTTCAAGAAGCGAGTTTTTATATCTGAGTTGCTCCAAGTGTAAGTGCGTCTTAGTCACTTTGTTTTGTGCAAATGCTTGATAATTTGAAGGTAGGTCGTTCGCAGTGCTAATTGTATGTGTTAATGTTGTTGGGAATAAGGAGACCCTGTAATTAAAGTTGGACCACCACGTTAATTTCAATGTTCAATTTGGTTTTCAAAGTGTTATTTTCAGACTTTATGGAAGTTGTAGAGGCAAAATCTTCATCTGGGTATGGAAAGCCGCCATGGGTATTTAGAGTTAGGCAAGTGTAACAAATCTTCTATATTTAGTTACTATTATTGCACTGAGGGTGGGGATTTAACTAATTAATTGGTTCTGTTTCTTGGTTTATCAGTGCCTAGTATCAACACCATCTTGTGAAGGCAGAGAAAGCTCGAGCTTACATTCAAAAGAATTCAAATTGGTTGAAGCTTTTGGGTAGGTACTTCAACATATCCTATGGTGTCTTTTATTAAAAGTTGCTTTAGAAGGGTCTCTAGAAAAATGAGAATATGTTTTATCACTGATTTGTTTTCCAATTGCCCCTGACATTAGTTTTATCACTGATTTGGTTAAATTGGTGGCTGGGTTGAGTTCTCATCTTTTGATATAATAAGCTTGACATATAAAAAATTTGTGCTTTTGGACATTTCTAGTTCGTTGATGCTGGATGAGAACCTATACTTGGGAGGTATATACCAAATCCTAGGCACCTATTAATGAATTGATTTTTGGAAACATGCTTAGTGTAACTGAAGCAGTGCTAACTGTGATTGGATTGTAAATGGTGGTGGGGGTAAGAGCAAAGAAATGAAAAAAGTGACCCACTGTTGTTGTTTATGAATTAATAAATTAATTAGGCCACTATATATTGATGCATTTTTAAATATTAAATTTCTGATTTTTTTTTTTAAAAGATATTCTAAGATGGTTTTTGCCAAAAAACCGTCTTAGAACCGTTATTTTTTTTTATTTTATAAAAGACATTCTAAGACGGTTCTTTGGAAAACTGTCTTAGAATGTAACATTTAAAGACGGTTATAAGCAAATAACCGTTTTTGAATGCCCCCATTCGAAGACGGTTATATCTTAAAACCGTCTTAAAATGTCTTCAAAGACGTTTATGCCAAAGAACCGTCTTTGAATGTGACATTCGAAGACGGTTTTCATAAGAACCGTATTCAAATGGATTTTTTTAATTTTTTTATTTTAAAAAATTATTTCGAAGACGGTTCTTCTTAGAACCGTCTTAGAATGATCATATTCTAAGACAGTTTTACTAAGAACCGTCTTAGAAAGTGAGGTTACAAAGACAGTTTTATAACCATCTTTGAAAGTGATTATTTTCGAAGACGCTCAATACAAAGACGGTTGTACAACCGTCTTTGTATGGGTTGTACAACCGTTTTTGAAAGGCGCTTTTGTAGTACCTTAAATCCACAAGCATTGTTTGAGTCTCTTGTATCTAAGGTATTGTTTGCTTAGGTGTTTGATAAACTTCTTGGTTTTTTCCTTAATTAGTAAAAGATGCTTTGGTGTGTTGAGATGAGAGAATGCTTATAAACAATTATTGGTATCGATTCTTAAGTGATGTGAGACTTTGTGACTAACTACTCGAACAAGTTGTATTAAAAATTAATTTATATCATTTGGAAAAACTTTAATTCTAATTGAATAAAAATAATGAATCTTATGAAATATATAAGATACTAAGAGAGTTTAACTCAATTACTAATTGAGTAAAATACATAACTTATTAACTGTAAATTCTTCACTTTAATTTTAACATATAAAAAAACGTTAACTCTTCCGATGAGAGTTTTCTAAGAAAAATTAAACATGTACCATGCATCATGAATCTATTTGATCAATACAACTGTCTTTATATTTAATAATGTTGATCATCCTCATCCACTATGGTGATTAATTCATTCCGCCGGGTTATCCAAAGTAGAACCAATGACTTGTTATAAGTGTTCCTAATGTTTGTAGTATAGAAATCGACCCCTATGAAAATGCTGATAATTTAATCCAACTAGTTTTGTTTTTATTATATTGTTTTTTCCGCTAAAATTTGTTTTCATTGAATTATACATAGACCGCGTAGCTTGCTAAAGAGTTTGATCATAATACAATACTACAATAGCAAAGGACAGATACTACCTTTCCAATTAATTTATTGTATATTAAGATGTTTGATATAAGGATGGTAACCATGAAAAGTAGCCGTTTACATAGAGTGGATACTCCCAAAGAACTTAATTTCGTTAATATTGAAGTTGATAAAATGTAAGCTTAATTGTTTTATATCTCCAACTTTTTAATTCGATACATTTAACTTCTAATTTTTTTTAAAATTTTAATTTTTTTTATTGAACTGATGTAGCATATTAACATAAGTATAAAAAATGGAGGTAAATTTTTTCAAAAAGTAAAAAATACAATATTTTAACGTTAGCTTAACGACAGAAAGATAAAATTTGTAAGTTTTATTAAAAAAAGTTGGAGTAAAATATAATGTACCAAATTAATTTATTGGAAGTAAAATTAGCTAAAATATTAAAAATTTGAAAGTAAAAAATGCTATTAAACTTAAAATATATTCTTTAGATCTAGATAAATGCTAGGACTACATTTCACCATTACAATTTAAAAGTCATATGGATAATATTGCTTATTTACAACCGTCACTAAGAGGATAACAAGGACTAAAAAAAAGGCTCTTTTAAAAATAATGAGACCTAATTAAACCTTTAAATATCAATGAAATGAAATTGAACAAAATAAATAAATAGTGAGACAAAAAGTAATTAATTGGGCCTGTTGCTTAATTAGATTATGTGGGTAGATCATGAAACATAAATATATATATATATATATGCACAATTCAAACAATGTATATATTTAGCAATATATTGTCAACTTGTTGGAGAATTTACTAAAGTCATTTTAATACACTAATGATAAAATACCATATATTGTGTTTGAGATAGTTGAGGATAAATGTGATTGAGCTTTGATGTGGCTGAGATATGGTGAAAAGGGATAGGGTACCTAGCTACAAAATGAATTCTAATGCTCAAGTTATTAGTAATTTGGCAAGATAATGAAATGCAATAAATATATACTTTATAATGTACATTGATTGTATTATGAATTGAAATAAAACTTTAATTATCACTTAACTCGAGGCTTCGGTGGACTCCTTTGTATACCTAAGATATTGTAGCAATCTTATACATGCATATTGATATAAACTTTGCTCAACAACTAATATAATGGTTAAATTTCCTAGCACAGAGATCAAGGTTTTTGAAAGGCAATGTTAGCTTACTATGGAGTGAATCACTATCATTTTATTCTGAACTAGACTCTAGTTATAAGCATCTTATATACGGATAATGTTGTTTTATCACTTCAGTCAACATCTAAGTTAGTTATTTCTCCCTTTGAGTTGAGGTGACATGTTAAACATATTGAACCTCAAACCCAATTTAGAACACTAGGTGTTAGTTACCACATTGGCTAGGTGAAAAATATTTTAAAGTTAGTATAAAGAATAATATGGAATTTTGCCATGCAGTTAGTTAGTGCATCACAACCTTTCATAAATAGACAAAGGTCATAAGTAAAATAGGAAAAGACAGAAAATTTACTCTAGAACTTTTAACATTTTCACTTTATAATCTAAACTATATATACGGAGATTAAATGATAAAAAATACAGAACTCAATCAATATTATTATCTATAACATAAATTTTAATTTCATTTTAGTCCAAACAATACAAAAAAATGAAGTGCAAAAATAGACAAATACTTCAAGAAAGTGTTAAAGTACAGGAAAAAAAGTCAAGTATAATTTATCCTAAAAATTGTGTTATTTTGTGTGTTAAAGTTCTATGTACAATGAACATAAAGTTAAACAACCAAACGTGCATCATACATAAATGCTAAGATATTATACTTTCACTTCCCATACAGAGTAGCGAGCATACATTCTAACTTCAACACATATAAAAGTTAAGTGGGGCAAGTTATCTCTTGCTATCTTTATATGTAGATTTCACACCCCTTAAAAAAATCATTGAGTTAGTGACTAAATTTTGTAATAAAAACAATTTTTCTTATTGATTATGAGATTACAGAATTTTTTTTCTTATTAATTATGAGATTACAGAATTTTGAAATTAAATTTTTTTAGTGGGTGGTAAAATGAGTTAAACCTGACACTATACTTCATTCATCAATTCACTTAAAAATGACAAGTCGGGTTAGATTACTCAGTCTGTCAGTCCACCCCACCCAACCTACTAACCTAACGAGCAAGACGGGTTGGCCCACCAAATCACTAATTTTTTTAAGGAAAATAAATATGTAAATTTTATTAAGTATTTATTGTTTAGGCTTAGGGTTTCCACTCCAATATCTATCCAGTCTTGCAACTAGAATTAATATGGTTGGTAATTAGCATTATTTTTTTTCCAAGTTTTTAGTGTTCTTCAAAAATCAAAATACACATTTGTTATTGTTGTTAGTATATTTTATAAACTCAATTCTTCTTATACTATTAGAAAAATTTATATTCAAATCAAATTTAGGCTAAGTTATTAATAATTTAGGTCCTTTAATTAAATCTGTCAATTTAAACAAGTTTTATGAAAAAAACTTTAACTTTCTCTTCTCTCTTTTTTTTTTTTTTCATTTATGGCGAGTCAACCTGTCCCGCATGTTTTAATAGGTTGGCGGAAGAATAAGCCAAAATGGATTAGATTAGTCCATTTTATCATCTCTAATTAACATTAGAGAATATAAAATTATAGTAAAATCATGGAATGATTAGAATTTCAACAGATAATAATTAATCAATGTCTTAATTATCCTTTAGATTATATTTCCTTCAGTTTTAGAGAAGTCATTAAAAAATTCACAACTCAATTTGTTATAAGGTCTTTTTTTATATATTATTATTCAATCAATTTCTTATAAGTTATCATATGAATAAAATTGACCTACAGTTAATAGATATTTCTTGCATTTTGACCTTGTTAAATCAATGGTCAGAAGAAAGTGACAGTGGATGAATAACGCTGAATATGTGTATATCCTTTTGCCTTTCGTTAATGGAAAGCCCATTAAGGTTACTGAGCAATGTTGGAAACTCTGAAGTTGAAATTCTGTTATGCTTTTAAGATGAACAAAAGTTAGTTACACTTTTTTAGTAATTTCTGATACCCCACTTTGCAAGATGCAGTGTCAGGCAAATGGGACAAGATTTTTAATTCTAATATATATTTTCTCTTTTCGGAAAGGAAGATTCGGCTATCATCTATATTCATATTTATTACTCCTGTGGGTGGCTAAAGTTATTTCTTCCGAATCCAATGTAAGAATAATTGCAGATTTTACTTGTGAATTTATGCGAGTATCTTTATCTAACATTTTATTATCACACTATAGATGCCAATAACAATATTCTACAATTTCAAGATGATGATGAATAAGTATTTAGTAATAGTTTTGGGGCGGTTTTGAACCTCTATTTGTGACTCATTCAAGTTTGGTTGCTTTAGCTTTCATCTTTCTTCTGATTCTCTTGCAATTTGTTTTAAATGCACTTGAAGACAACATTAGACAAAATTATTTATTTGTTTATCGAGCTTTCTTCTTTTCGATGTTCTGTACTTCGGTTGTGTCAATTGATAATTGTTTCATTTATTATAACAAATAATGAAAACCACCAAACGCATGATAAGCAATCTCAAGATGGAATCTAGGCGTGTAACTAGTTAAATATTAGGAGGAAAATTTTTACCACCTAGATAATAGTCTTAATTGACTCCATCATGATTGTCTTCTCCGAAAGATACATGTGGCCTTAAAAAATAATAATAAATAATGACCTTGCATGGTAGCATTTAGACAAATTAGATTCAAATCTTATTCATGAAGCCTTCAGGAATAAAAGACAGCACTTTATGCCATAAAGCTGGAATTTAGCCATACCATTCTTACCATTCCAATCTTCTTCCCTTCACCACCCTTCAAAAGGTTGCTCCTTAATAAGGATGAACTTCTCATAGATTCATGTATGCTCCAGAAAATTTGAACTGTTATTTTGCAACTCTTCTAGCCGAATTTTGAAGGGACACTTTAAGGCGTCTATAAATGAAGGAGAACAGGATTGATTGTGTAGGACGGATTCAACAAAGCTATGGTCTAAATGGTGATTGGAATTCTGAGTTTGGAAATTGTTCGAGTCAATATTTTGATATGAGACAGGCTTCAAATATGGGAACTTGCAATGAGCCACTTGCCATGGCAAGTGGTGGAGGAATGGAACAAGAACCATACATAGGCCAAACCAAATCATCTAGCAGCATTATAAGCCGTTTTGAGTCACCAGCTTCAGCCTTTTATGCAACAGAAATGTGCATGGGTGGTTTCCCACAATATGATAGCCAAATTGGTAATAATCCCTCTTTGATGTCTCAATCCTCTAAGTTTAGTAATATGGAATTCCCTTTGTATCAATCTCCCAGGCAAAGGCTTTTCATGGCTTCATTAGCAAACCAACCTCCCCCCAACTTTGACTTGTCAAATCCCTTGCAAGAAATGCTCAAATCTTATTTGAATAGTGATCAATGTGTTAGATCTCCTGAAAACTTTAATAAAATCCCATATGGGGATTTTCCTGGCGGCAATTTTCTTCCAATTCAACAACATAAGTTGTTCATTGATGATGCTGCCTCAATCGGTATAAGCCCTTCAATTCCTTCTAAAGGAAATCAGGATCAATCAGTAAGCTTTTTTGCCAACCACATTTAATTTTGTCCATTGTTCATTCCTTGATTGGTTAATGTTGTTATTGCATCCTCTGTGTAAGTTTCCGGTGGCTCATTCAATTTACCTTCTGCACAGCTTAGCTTCTCTTCTCAGCAAGAGATGCTTTCTCCAACAGGTAGCATGTCCACTACTTCTGGAAACTCTAATTCAAATGGACCAGTAGTTTCAAGTAAAACAAGAATAAGATGGACTCAGGAACTTCATGAGAAGTTTGTTGAGTGTGTGAATCGCCTTGGAGGTGCTGAGAGTAAGGGCTTGTTTCCCTTATCAACTTTTTTGTTTTAAAAGCTGTTTTCTAAAATAATTCCATACTACTTAGCAATCAATTTCTCATCCAAAATCTAACTAGTTTTGAAAATTGTTTTAAAACAATTGTTTTAAAGACCACAAAAACAGAACAGCTGGGAGTTCCCATCTTCTTTTGTTTTCATCTTGTTCAATTTCTCCCTCCATTTCACACTCTCATTTGTTCCTTACACCATCCTCCACAAGCTGTTTGAGCAACCTTGTTTAGTTTCATTTTGAAAACTAAAAACAGTTTTTAGAAATAGAAATCAAACATACCCTAAGTAACTTGCTAATTATTTTTCAACATCTGATAATCTTCTTGGCTGCTTGATTGTAGAAGCAACACCAAAAGCTATATTAAGGCTGATGGATTCAGATGGATTGACCATCTTCCATGTTAAAAGTCATTTGCAGAAATATAGAATTGCCAAATTCATGCCACAGCCAACTCAAGGTAATTTATAACACAGTTGTAGTGTAGTTTCTATATCATGTCAAGTACATTTCACGGCACTTAAATTTGATAGCATTCACACATAAATTACCTTTCTAGAGCCGTCAAAATGTTCATAGGTCCTAGGGCAAGCCCACTTGACTCTTGATAATGGTCCTAGCGGGCCTCAGCTCCCTAATGAGGGACCCTATAGGACCCCAATCCATACAACCCCACTTAATATGGGATAAGGACAAGACTAGTCCATGGGCCATGCTATTTTAAAAAGTGATTTTATTTAACTATACAAAAAATATATTTTTAAATCAGTTGATTGAGGTTAATTTTGACCGGTCTTCTCTAAGGTTAATTTTAACTGATCTTGATAAAGATTAGTTTTGGATGACTTTGATAAGAATTTTTTTTGACTTATCTCGACAAGGGTTATTTTCGGTTGACCTCAATTGTGGAATTTTCAATCGACCTTTGCCAAGGTAGTTTTCAGGCCAACCTTGACATAACTGTCTTTGACCAATCTAGGCTAGGGTTATTTTCGGCCGATCTCAACCATGGCTATTTTTTTCCGACAGTGACCTAGGGTTATTTTTATCGACCAAGCCCAGGGTTGTTTTATGTCGACCTAGTCCAAGGTTGATTTTGGCTGACCTTAGTTGAGGCAGTTTACAACCAACCTCAAGACCTCGGCTAGGGTTGTTTTTGGTCGTCCTCGGCCAAGGCTAATTTTGGTCAACCTTGGCAGAGCTCTTTTTGGCTGACCTCAGCTATGTTTAATTTTAGTCAAGTTCGGCCAAACTGATTTTTGTTGACCTCGGGAAGGGTTAATTTTCAATTGACCTCAGTTAGGGTCAATTTTAGACTGACCTCGGCTAGGGTTAATTTTCGATCAACCTCGCCTAGAGTTATTTTTCGACCGACGTCAACCAAAATTATTTTTGGTTGTCCTTGACCAAAGCTATTTTTGGCTGACCTCGATCAAGACTATTTTTGGACGACGTCGGTCAGGGTTGTTTTTGGTTGACCTCGGGTAAGACTACTTTTGTATGACCTCGACCAAGGTTATTTTTGGCTGACCTCGATCGAGGTTGTTTTTAGCCACTCGACCTGATTGTTTTCGCTTGACCTCAACTAGGGTTAGTGGCTGACCTCAGCTTGAGTTAATTTGTGGTCTGCCTTAGTTAGGGTTAATTTCTGGCCGAGCTCGGCTAGGGGTATTTTCAGTCGACCTCATCCAAGACTATTTTTGGTCGACATCGGCCAAGGCTGTTTTCGGTCGACCATAGTTGGGGCTATTTTCGGTCACCTCAATTAAGGCTATTTTTGGTCAACCTCAGTCAAGGCTATTTTTTGTCAACCTCGACAATGACTATTCTCGAGCTAACTCGATCGAGTTGTTTTTAGCCGATTTTGGTTAAGGTTAATTTTGGTTGACCGTGGCCAAGGTTGTTTTTGTCCTACTTTAGTTAGGATTAATTTCAACCAACATCAGTTAGGGTTCTTTTCGACCAATCTTGACCATGGTTGTGATCGCCCGACCTCGACCAGGGTTATGTTCGGCCGATCTTTGTCAGGATTGTATTCAGTCAACCTCCACCAAGGCTATTTCGGTCAACATTGTCTGTTAATTTCAGTCAACCTCGATTAGGGTTTTTTTTGTTGACCTCAACCGTGGCTGTTTTTGACCAACCTTATTTGGGGTTTATTTTGGTTGACTTTGACTTGAGTATTAAAAAATATACCATAATATTAAACTTAAGGCCAACGGGCCGACCCTAGACTTGGTGGCTTTTTGTCCAACGCCTCATCTATCAAAATTGAAATATTAAAAAAAACATTTTTTTCTTTAAAAATATTTCAAAAGGTACACAAAATAAAAAAAAAAATAGGACAATTCTAAAGCTTTTTGTGGACCTTTTGGCACTTAGCCCACACAGGCTAGAGTCGGGTTGAGCCGGTCGGGCCATTTTAACAACTCTATACCTTTCATAGGATGAACATATAAACTAATATAAATTGTTTAGTTGATACCTTCACACTTAGCTAGCTAAAATTGAAAGGGTAAAATAGTGCTTTCTTGATTGAATATAGTTCCAAGTATTCTTTCATAAGGTACAAAGCTTGAATTATTAAATGTCAAATACAGTTTACTTCCTCTGCTATAGAAAATACTGTATTATTATTTTGCTGTTATTCAAGATCTTCAATGCCCTTTTTGCTATTATTCATTTTCAAATTATGTTTTCATGTTTCAGGGAAATATGACAAAAGAACCAATGTAGAGAATGTGCATCTTGATGTCAAAACGTAACACTACTTCTTTTTCCTAAGCCACTGTTATCAATTATCATTCTACAGTTCAAATACTTTAATTCATAGTTATTTTCATATTGGCATAAGATGTTGTTAATCAACTTAATTTCTTGTTTCTTGATTCTTAGTGGCTTGCAAATTAAAGAGGCACTTCAGTTGCAGTTAGATGTTCAGCGGCGTCTTCATGAACAGCTAGAGGTATATCCTTGCTAGAGGAGTGTCAGTGACACAATCTTTATCATTAATTAAGATTTTTTGAGAACTACAAAGTTATGAGTGAGATTCATTAAATATAAAGTGGAATTCACAAAATTTTGTGATTTTTCACAAATTTTAACTGATAATAGAGATTATGTTACTAGCATTTCTCATCCTTGCTATACCTTGTGACTTTTTGGCTAATATATCTTCATGTTCTCCAAATCTTGCTGTTTATACTTTGTACTTCATAGTTACATTCTCTTCATAGTGTTCATTGACTTCAAATTTTCATTCAATTTATTTGCTCCAGATTCAGAGAAAATTACAGTTGAGGATTGAGCAGCAAGGTAAGCAGCTGAAGATGATGTTTGATCAACAGCAGAAGACAAGTGATGATCACTTGATTACTGAGAATAATGATAGACCAATTAGTTCTAAAGATGTTCTGGTTTCCATTTCTGATGGGTCTGAAAATTCCTTACTCTCTAGCAAGATAAGCTAGTTCTCCAATCTCATAATTTCGTAGCTCTATACATAAACAATTAATTTCAGTAACAGTGTGCCAACAAATCATACTCCTTGTAAGAGACTCAAACCACAACATACAATTTCATCTTGAGAAGTAAAGCACTATTGTTGTCCTGCAAGTAAAAAAGAATAAATTAGTCCATATAAGATGAGTGTGCTACTTTTGCAATAATTGAAAAACACATCATAATTGGTTAACTGTAATTTTCATATAGAAAGCTTTTGTACAAGTTTAGCACGGCTTTGTTCTCTTGCTTCCTCTGCACTGCCTTTATGGCTTTGTTCTACTTTGAGATCTCTTGAAAAACATTACATAAGGTTTGCAGGTAGAAAAAGCGAAAATAGAAAAAGCAAAAATAGCAAAAACAAAAAGTAGAAGATATCTAGTTTTTGAAATGTGAATGTGACAACACCCGATAAATGGAAATAAAAAAAAACTTAAATATATTTTTCATCCCTACAATTTAATTTTTTATTTTATTTTTGTATTCGCAAAAGAAAATTTTTTTAGTCCTTATAAATGACGTTTGTTTTACTTCTCATTATTGCTATCAATCTTCATTACAAAAATAATAATGTCGCAAATGAATTGATGACATAAAATATCACATCATCACTTGATGTTATCATACCGCATCATCATGTCACGTCATTATTATTTACTGAGACGAAAAAAAATCTACGAAGATTAAAATAAAATGACGTATTTGCATGGATGGGAAAAAATTATATTTTATACACATATTAAAATAAAATAAATGATTAAATATTAATTTATCCATATCTTCATCTCTAATGTTCTTTTGCCTTCAAACTCTTTTTCCTTTTCTTTCTTTCTCTCATCTCTTATTTCATGATGCACCCTTCCTCCACCCTTTAGTGTCTTTCTCACACCCTTCATTACCTTGTGGTGGTGGTGATAGTATCAATGAAGGTGATGATGGTCTTGATAGTGGTGGCAAAACCAAAACAATAGAGCTGGTGACAATGGTGATGACAATAATAGTTGTAGCTGATAAGTGTCATATTTTAGTTATTTTTGGGATTAGAACTTTTTACTTTTATCTTAAAAAATTGAGTAACTTAAGTATATGTGGAAACAATTTCTTTTATAAAATTTGTAATATGTGACGACATAGATACACTTGCTAATAGTCTAACAGTAATATTATTGACAATGATAATAGCCGCAGTATGAATCAAGACAATTTATTATTTACAGGTTGAATTGCCGTAGACAATTTTAACTTAGAGCAATGTTGTATGGTACGAAAGCTTTCGGTAAAAATGAATTATGAATGATGTGGATCTATTTTATCTATTGAATTATTTGAGGGGAAAAAATGAGATATTGGCAAAAACGATGCCACGTCCATGTTATAATGTGTTTTTTTAGAATTCGTTCAATAATTTTTTTAGACTTAAATATCTTTTATTCTTAATAAATATTTTATTTTTGTATTTACTTCCTAATAATATTTATTTTACGATTAGTCCTTAATAAAACAACAATTTTATATTTGATCCTTAATAGTTATTTTTAGTCCTTGATAAATTAACAAATTTTGTATTTTCTCCATAATAAATATTTCTCATTTGTTATTAATACATACTAAAACAAAATTTGCTAATTTATTAAGGAACAAACACAAAGTTTACTAATTTAGCAGGAATTAAAACAAAATATCAAGGATCAAGAACAAAAGTGTTGTTTTATTAGAAACTCAACACAAAATAAATATTTATTTGAAAAAAAACATAAAAATTAGATATTTATTAGAATTAAAAAACATTTAAGTTTTTTTTTACCAGGATATCTCTATCAAATTCCTTCCGGCATTTATATACTATAATAAAATAACATTGTTTGGTAAACGTGTCATCCTTAGGAAGCGCCTCAACCATTTTTTTTACGTGTCACTTCCAGCTTCTTCCTCAACTTCTTCCTTCCTCACAAGTCACCCCTCAGCTTTGTACAAAAAATTTTTGTCAGCACATTATATAGTCACGTGACTAACACCCCTAACCCCTCAAATTCCAATATGACTTTCAAAAATTCCAATTTGAAATTCACTACTAGAAATAATGGTTTTAACATCGTTAAGTTAACATCGATTTTTGACAAAACCGATGTTAACAAAAATACAGTGGTATATTTGTAAATAAGATGAGTTCGTTAACATCGATTTTTTCAAAAATCGATGTTAACGAACTCAAGTTAATATCGGTTTTTGAAAAACCGATGTTAACATACTAATATTAACATCGGTTATTAAAAAATCGATGTTGACTGTAACACCCTAAAAATTCTAAAACTATGGTCAAAATATTATATGAATTATTCGTGCATAGCTATTGATGTGAATATTAGATTATGAGAAATTTGGTTGGTCTATATTTGAATTAATTGGGTGAAATATCAATTAGAGACATTAAGGAAATGTTTAAAGAGAAATGACCATGTTACCCTTTCCTTAAATCAAAAATTACAGAAATGCCCTTAAGGTGAAAATGACAATAATGTCCCTAGATATTTTTGAAAATTACAAAAATGCCCTAGATATTTTAGTGAGATATTTTAAGATGAAAATTATATAACTGTCCTTGGATATTTTGAAAATGACAAGAATACTCTAAGATATTTTTGGCTAGATATTTATAGTAGAAATGACAATTATGCCCCTAGGATGAATGATGAATTTACCATAATGCCCTTTAGGCGACAAATGATCAGATATCCTTAGAGATTTTGTGAGAACCTGATGAAATTGTAGAATACTCTTGACTGGCAAAATATCAAAATAGTTTGTGACAAGAAATTCTAGAATAGAATTTCTATGAATTTTATAAGGTGACAACTTTGAAAGAAGAATTCAAGCATTGGAAAAAATATGGAAAAATAATAAATAGAATCTATAGAATTTTCTCTAAATTTTGGGGTGCTGAGATTTATTTAATAAAATGGTTTAGTAATTTTGATGATAAAAAATAGTACAGACCAATCAGAATTAAAGTAAGAGCAGTCTTGTATGTAAGGTTTGTGTAGCACTCTGTATAGACTGCTTGTGAGCTATCTATACTGTAATTGAAGTCAGTTTCTGGAAATCTCTAAAGTTCTATTATTCAATATTATCTTTAGATAGAAGAGTTCAAATTAAACTTGACTTCTTACTAGAAAATACCACGTGTAAAGTGTAACACCCCGTATGCATCCGGTGTATTAACATATTACTTAATCAGAATAGCGCAGCAATTATCAAGGATAATTAAAAATGGAAGCAATAAACAAAAATGACGTCATAAACCGTCATTACCAGCATAAACTGTACATTATACACATATATGGTGAATTCTCATAATATACAAAGTATATGTCTCAAAACTGTACATATCCCTCATCATTACCAAAATACAGGCATAAAATTAAAATATCAAAATATAGAGCCAACATGCTCTTCACTATATGCCTAAGGTTCCTTCAGAACCATATCCCTCTACTCGGGCCTCTTGCCCTGGGATCTGTCAACCGCTCCCTGAGCCTCACCTGCAAAACATAATCCCCAACAGAGGTGAGATAACAATCTCAGTAAACTCAGGTTCCTTGGAGGTCTTTCCTCCCCCTGGTTCACTTTCATGCACATGATATCAAAATTGGCATTACAAACTAGCCATCGCAGCTATCAAGTCATATCACATGTACATCACACAAGTGTAACAATATATGTACCCATATCACATTGCCCGAGAAAGGTCATCATCCACTAAAGGGCACGTTCTCTCAGGACTTTTCTCTTCAAAGCCTGAGGAAGATCATCCACTTAAGGGCACTTTCCCTCAGGGTTTCATGCTCATGCCTGAGAAAGATCATCCACTGAAGGGCACATTCTCTTAGGAATTTACTTGGACGTCTATGGCCTTCCCCAAGGAAGATCATCCACTTAAGGGCACATTTCCAGGGGAATCCATAGTACCTTATTCTACTGGCCAGAGAATCTCACAAATCACATAACACAATACTATCACAGTACTTAACTTATCGTCAATCACAGAACACTATCACAGTGTTCATCTTATCATCAATCACATGTTTCAATAAAACAGTAACACACAATTTCAATATACATGCATCATGACATATAACATCCACCACTCCTTCGGAGTATGGAGGAACAAAAGCAGTGGAAACTACTCCCAAGGACAAAGAGCTTACCTGCTCTCAGCGCTCTACCGGCTCTCCCGGCTTCGTGGTCACAATCATTAGCAATATCACTATCACGCCCTACACAAGGCATAAAACAAACAATCAATAACGATCCTTAGCCATTATAATGAAAGGAAACACTATCCCTTTCCATAGAAACCTCTCTGTTCTCTATCTTAGGATTATCAGATTTAATCAACTTATAGGCGATCACAGACCCTCAACAGGATCTATCTTGGTCCAACCAAGATCATAGAGTCCCCTTAGACTCTGCATAAGTTCAATTCAAAGTTCTAACCAGACCATATTCCAACAATTATCCAACTTGTCTAAAATAATTATTTCCACACACTTTCACCGTTTATTTAGCCTTCTGAACAACTTTTGTAAAGGCACTTAGGCTCATATCTAGCATAACACCTTCCATTTCATCAACATTCTTCCTACTCATACATATCTCAGAGTCAAAAACAACTTCATCAAAAATCATGATTCAAAGTTCCATATTCATCATAATAACTTCCTGATCATACTTTTCTAAAGAATCCAAGCCTAATTTCAGCCTTAACACCATTTGGTTACTATTCATCCCAAGAACCATTTCACAAATCAATTGGTAAAACATGAGTTTCTTACCTCTAAACAGTCGAGAAAGGCTGGAGGATCGCTTCTCTAAGCTTTGGCGTCCTTGAATCGCCTTCTATCTCCTCCAAAACTCAATTTACAAAGTTCCCTAGAGAACGGGATTTCTCCATTTTAAGGTTTTCTCTAAGGATTAAAGCTGGAATCTAGCTCATAAAGGGATTCTAATCAACTTTCTAGTTGGATAGGAAGTGTTTAGATGAAGTATGATGAAGATATGAAGCTTTTTGCTTCATTAATGGCGGAATATAGAGGAAGAAGAAGGAAAATGGTTTTTCCTCTCTCCAAAGCGCGAAATGGCCCTTTATACTGGCCCTGGACGTGTTCTGGCGTTGATCGCGCTAGATTCCAGAGAAAAAGTGTTTTCCAGGGCACTTCTGGCGCTACCCGCGCCATCATTGGCGCTAACCGCGCCACATGTTAAAACCTGGCGCTAACAGCGCCACTCCTGGCCCTAATCGCTCCAAAATACAGTGAAAATTGGCCTTTAGCTACAGTGCCACGCTATCAGCGCCAGATTTGCTACAGTGCCACGCTATAAGCGCCAAATAAAATAATAATTTTTTTTTTTTACAAAAACTTGGGTTATTATATAAAGCCACAAAGAAATTGGATTTTTTTCATTATCAAAAATGACATATATACACAAAATAACATGAAACAAAGCAAGATTACTCTTTCTTCCCTAGAAGTTCACGCGAAAATGGAGAAGGTGGGAGAAGTTTCAAGACATGCCAAGTGTTAGGACACTTGTAAAGGCAAGTTTTATGATGAAGACAAGTGTTAAGACACTTGTAAGGCACATGATGAACTTAGAAGATTTTTCTCCCTTTTTCCTCTAGCATTCACGTGAAGAAGCAAGAAGCATGGAGAAGCTTCATGATATGCCAAGTAAGTGGACACTTGGAAGGAAGAAAAGAAGGAAGCTTTAAGATTAGGACAAGTGGTGGGACACTTGTAAAAAATCAAGATAAGTGTAGGGACACTTGTAAAGGCAAGTTTTATGATGAAGACAAGTGTTAAGACACTTGTAAGGCACATGATGAACTTAGAAGATTTTTCTCCCTTTTTCCTCTAGCATTCACGTGAAGAAGCAAGAAGCATGGAGAAGCTTCATGATATGCCAAGTAAGTGGACACTTGGAAGGAAGAAAAGAAGGAAGCTTTAAGATTAGGACAAGTGGTGGGACACTTGTAAAAAATCAAGATAAGTGTAGGGACACTTGTAAAGGAATCATCATGACTTAGAGATTTTTGTAAATATTCAATTATTTTCCACCTACTATATAAAGGGAGGAGGAGGAACCTAAGTGAAGCCAATTTCAAGACCACCCCTTTCTACAACGTCACGTGAAACTTTCTCCTCACACTACCTTCATTTCATTTCATCCTTTTATTTTCAATAATTTAAGTGTTATTTTGTTTGAATAAGTGTTTGAATGTTCATGTGTTGTTGAGTGTTTTCATGAATCTCTATGAAATTTCATGTGTTGCTGAGTGTTTCTGTAAATCTCCATGAAGTTCATGTGTTGTTGAGTATTCCTATAAATCTCTGTACATGAATAATATGTTGAGATTCTGTACATGAATATAAAGTTGAATTCTATATTATATGTTGAGTTTCTGAGTAAAGTATGTGAGATATAAATTAAAGACTGATGTTGAAAATAAATATGAGATGATGATAAGAGTTATACCTTAAAGTGAATCAGTCTTATATGTCTCATATGCATATGTCCGGCGGGGGTTAGTCCGCGTTATTACCTCGAGAGGAGGTATGTCAGATAGTTATAGGAACTGAGTACGAGCGTTCAGACAATGAGGAGTCTGAGCTGGGGGTGCTTCGGCAGTGGGGAACTCACGCCACCCATGATGATCACATGTAGTGTGGGTGACCTTCCTGTGCACCACTGTGATACCTTGACTGGTCGTGCAAGTTCTGGACCATTGGACTGGGGCTATCATGACTATTGGTACCAAATAATAAAAGATAAAGAGAGTCATGCATCATATAAACAGAGAATCATGCATCATATTCTATGAATGTTATTATGACTATCTATGAATATATTCTTTTACTTAAACTGTGTTTATCATAAACTTACCCTGTACTTTGTGTTTGTGGTTGACACCTGCCATGACCTCAATTTTATTCGGGCGAGCAGATGAACAACAAAGAGAGACTATTAGCTGTATACAAGAAGAGGATTTTGTTTGAAGATGTGTTATTTGAAGATGATATGTTTGAAGATGTATTCTGTTGTGATAGAAGGTTTTAGTTATTTGTACTATGTAATAGAATTGATATCAGTATGTATTTTATTGTACATCATATTTATAAAAATCAATCAGTGAGGAAAAATCTTTTGTAATCTTATTATATGTTACTTCAGAAATTATGAATATTACTTTGAAATGAAAAATTGTGGTTTAGTATTTTTAAGCAAATCGAAAAGAATTTTTCATTAAAAATCAATAATAACAAGATCGTAAGTTGAGGTGTTACATTAACGGACCGTTATTAACATCAATTTTCTAAAAAAAACGATGTTAATGGACTTATGTTAACATCGATTTTTTTTTTTTTTTTTTGTTTTTAAGATCCGATCCCTTCTTTAACCAACACCCTATCTTTTCTTTTACGACCCCAATTTCCAAATCCCCCTTTTTTCCAAACCCTAACATTCCTTTCCCTTCCAAACCCAACAATCCCCCACACACAATAACGCTGGCAGCTTCGGGTGCTGCCTAGCCTTCATCCTCGCCGCGTAGCACTCATAAAAACCTTGTCCAGAATATCCTTGTCTCTCAAGCCCACTCATAGAAACTTGGTGTTTCATTGGTCTCTCAAACCCATAAACCTACACTCGACACCTCCAAATCTTTATCTCCTCCGCTGCACACTTTAACAACACCAACTCCAAAGGGGAGTGTCACAACTGGTGAAACATGCAAGAGGCTCAGATCTGTAACTTGCCACACCAAACAACACTTCTTCTCCGTCGCACTGTTTCAGCCACTGCGGTCTCCATCAGTGGCACGCTCAAGCCCTTCATTGTCCCTTCACCTTCTCCATCCCTTCTTCTTCACCATACAACTGAAACCTCCCTCGCACATCAAGCAACACAACCGCAAAACCTCCATTTGAATTTTTTGTTGCAGATTTTCTTTTTAATTTTTTGGGAGCACAAATCTGATGGCATCTGAGAGGTTTTTAATTTAAAACCCCCTTCATTTCCTTTGGTGGTTTCTGAATTAGGTGGTGCTGTAGTTTTCGATTTTGTTTTCGGTTATGTGAAGTATGGGTTCCTTTGATGTGGGTCTCTTTCGACAGTGAACAGTAGAGTTTTTTTTCTTCTAGATTCACGTTGTGTCTGGGTTGGGAACTGAAGGAAGGAGATGAGGTAATTTAGTGTCTATTTCTTGGATTCAAAATGTTAATTTCAAACTAGCCATATATTTTGTTCTTTATTTTCAGCTTGTACAGGAAAAACGCCTTTCACTGGAAACAATCAAATACAGGTATAGAATTTATATTAGTGCCTCTTTTTTTGTATTCGTTTGAACATTCTTTCAATGCTAACAAAGTAGCTCTTTCTAGCTAGCTAGGTAAAATTTATGACTAATTGCCTAGGAAACTAGCTCCAGTAGAGAAGGTAAATTAAGAATGCTTTTGAGAGCTAGCTAGGTAAAATGATTTATCTTGCGACAAATTAAGGTGCTTTTGATGGCCATCATGGTGTTGATATCACTGCAGTTTTTGACAAAGCTATTGTACGTATTATACTCCAACAACTATTATTGCTTCTTTGAAAAACTATATTAATTTTTTCAATGATAGTTATATATCTATAATCCTATATATATATATATATATATATAGGATTATAATAGGGTTACTGGTTTACAGCTTGCCGCAATTGTTATTGTTTAAATAATGTTATAATATATGGCTAGTGACAAAGCACTAGTGTACTACTCTGCAAATATAAACAATTTGTAGTTTGCAGGAATAGAAGTTCTCCAAAGCTGGCTGCTCTTTATATTATATTATAATATTGCTAACTATGCTTTACTAGAAACATGTAGTCATTATTATTACTTATATTATAATAATAAAATAGTATAGGAATTTAACCGTTAAGGTGTATTCGGTAGTGGGTATTATCTTGTTATTTGATCCTCTTTTTTTTTCTCTCTTTAATGTATTGTTTCCAATATTGTTTTTATTCAATATTTATATTCTTTCCAATTTTTGAGTATTTCCATATTCATTTTACTCTCTATGTATGGAACCAAAGTAAGTGCTTTATCATTGATTTATTTAGTGTCAAGATTTTATTGTCTCAAGTTTTTTTTTTATTAAGAATAATTTTTGTTGGTGTTCAACTTGTAGTTTGCCTTAGTGCACTCTGCTATCACAAGATCTAGTATGTAGTACAGAGTACAGACAAATGTTTTTGTAGCTAAAGTGATTCTTAAGTTGGCACTTGGCATTAATAACTTGAATTTGTGGTGTTTTGAAATTTGGTGCACTATAGTTGTAGCTGCAAAACCTGCATTATATGTGCCCAAGTGCTCTTTTCAAGAAGTCATTATAATATTTTTTAGCCTTTTTGTCAATGTAAAGTTAGGTATTAAAAAAATTGAAAAAAGTTTGGTTAACTTGGTCAAGCATTATGGATTCTATTTCTTAACTTATAATTGTTTTTCAAATTTCAATGATCAGAAGAGAAAATTGGCTAACATGATAGGGCCACAATGGAATAAGGAGGAGCTTGAGCATTTCTATAAAGCTTACCGTAAATATGGGAAAGATTGGAAGAAGGTTAGTTCTAGTTTAGTCATACGGTGCTTTTTATTGAATAAAGGTTATAGGTCCAATCTCAACATCATGTTTTTATCTAATAAGTGGGAAAAAGGTTTGGTCCTTATTGTTGTAGAGTGCTTCTCTGCCATGTTACTGTTATTCATATAGCAATCATGTACTGCATGCTAGATGTAAATAAAATATATGTATATTAAATTTGTTGTGTGTGAATCTCTCCCTTTAAATACTTCTAGACTCTAAATTTGCCAATAGTACAAGCCAAGGTAGCATACTAGTGGAAATACTTGTCAAGAATTTTGACCCTAGTTTTAAATTGAAAAACAAAGGCAAGCCACATAATGTAAATAATGTTTTAGTATTTCTCTAGTTGGTTCACAACATATTAGGATAATTTCACTAGTTTGTTAAACTTGGAATGTGTCCATCACACATAAATAGACATGTATTTTGCTTGATATAAAAATAGTCAAATTATGACAACCAAGGTATTTTCTATGGTGAACAAAGCTGGAATGTGCAAGAGTTAATATTGTTTCTTTTCTTTTAGTTATTGAAAGATTAAACTTATGTTCTAGTAAAATTGTTAATCACATTATCCAAAACAGAATTATTATGTGAATATTTTTTTTTTATAAAAAAACTACAAAATTTATAACAAATTCAGGTTCTGACAGATCGTTATAAACTACTTATTTTAACTTTAGGAAATACTAGCATGGTAGTGATAAGGAGGCATTTTCACTCTTTGTTCTTTATTAGAGAAAATGCACTAGTTTATTGTGGATTATTAAAAAAATATCATTAATAGATTAACTATGAAAAATACTGCATGTGCTAGTAAAAGAGTGAATATAAATTGTTTCATTTCATGTTTATGATAAATTTTTAAGAGAAAATTGAGCTTCATAAGTTAATAGTTAATTTTTAAGTTGATCGAATGTCAATTTTTTTTATCCACAAGTATTAATCATTGATAGTTGATTTTTGTTAATTGAGTTTCATTTGTGGTGATAAGTGATAACCATAGCTTGGATAAATTATTTGGGTGTTAAACCTTTCTGCGTTATTTATTCGCATCTTCATTAAGAAAATAATTTTCTTATTAAAAGGAAAACAACCTTGTCATCAAGGCACTACTACAACAAGAGCCTTCTACATCGGTTGTAGAGGCTATTCTAAGACGGTTGTATGACCGTCGTTGTATGGGGTGTTATTGAAAGCCGTCATTTTCTATGATGGTTATATAATAATCGTCTTCGTAGGCTGAAGCTTCTAAGACGGTTATTACTATAACCGTCTTAGATTAGTGTATATTTTTTATAAAAAAAAAAAACTGATCTAAGACGGTTATTATGGATAACCGTCTTTGAATGTTCACATTCGCAGACGGTTTTCCTTATAACCCGTCTTTGAATTTTCACATTCTAAGACGGTTTCCCTAACAACCGTCTTAGAAGAATTATTTTAAAAAAAAATCACACTAATCTAAGACGATTATTCCTAATAACCATCTTAGATTAGTGTATTTTTTTTTTAAAAAAGTCTTGCTCCTTCCGACTGCACAAGATTCCCATGCTAATTAAGAATACAACATTATTTCGCACTGTTTTTAGAGGAGCAGATGTAAGAATACAACATTTCAACACAAAGCATCTATTATTACTACTGAACCATTCTAATTTCCTCTACACACAAGTAATACTTCTAATTGTTATCATCCAAAGCACCTAGCAGATATGACAATAGCATGATAATCCTATAGATCCTGAAATTCTTTACCACGGTAACCAAAACTACTGCTTATGTTAAATTGGTACTATCAGAACAGTGATTATCGAAGATTTACGAGTAGCAATATTATACAGAAATCAGATCAAAGTTTTTGAATTCAGGTTTTTCTATATTATAGGAGAAAAAAATAAACTAATGCTAGGCATTTAGTTATTCAAAAAAATCATCAGACAGGTAGCATAATAGTTCTACCAACACATCATTACTTTTTCATACCAGAGGCAAATAATTGTCAATTACAACTTGCAAGCATTAACTATTTTCTATATTTAAGGATAAAGAATTTATAAAAATAAATACAAACATGCAAAAAATCCAAAGATTAATTTTTATTAAAAAAATAGAAATTAATAATATTAGACAATGAACTAGAATGATGTACTCCCACAAGAAACCCAAAACAGTGTAACACAGGGAGGCGTCACACACCTGCATAAATGAATAACAAACTTCATTTGTGGGAATAATCACCCCTGTACTCAAAAGCATGTTAGTATGTTATGAATGGTGAGAGTAAAAATGCCCCAACCCAATACTGATGCAACAAACTAATAAATTCAATGACCCAAAAGCAAAGGCAAAAATGAAAAACATGAACAAATTGTGATAGAAAGAACTGTCTGGCCTCTAAGGGCAATGGCCAAAAAACTCATATTGGAGATGAAATCACTGATCAAAAGCTTCTCGATTGTCAGTTGTAGTCCTAATAAGACCAACATCAAGGAGAGCACGGAATGGCCTCCTGCAATTCAATAAAACATAATTAAATTTTGATGAAATTAAATTTTATTTAAGAGATTAAATGAAGGGTATGCACTTGTGATCAGAACCTCCTCTGTCCCCCAAGGTCCCAAAGCTTTATTGTGACATTTCCCTTAGTCATTTTTCTCAGGTTGAAACCAACCTGGGTGTAACACCAAGAATTATATTTCAATTACAAAGGCAAACATGCTCACAATCTTTAAACATGTAACAATTCAAGATGCAATCAAAAAGCAAAGATAGATACTTTTTTGGTACGTTGACAGTGAAAGAACCTCCAGCTTAAGACTCCCAGACATACTGTTCATCATCATTGTGTTTGGTGGTAACAATGACCTTCTCAGCAACAAGATATGCAGAGTAGAACCCCACACCAAACTGTCCAATCATACTTACATCAGCACCAGCAGCCAAGGCTTCCATGAATTCCTTGGTACCAGACCTAGCAATTGTACCCAAGTTGTTCACCACATCTGAAAAAACATCACCAAATCAATTAGAGACTATAAACAAGTAAACAAAAAAAAAAACATTTGTTCCATAATTATCAATAAAAGAACATCTCAAACTTACCAGCTTTAGTCATGCCAATACCACTGTCAACAATGGTCAGTGTGTTGTTAGTCTTGTCAGGAATAATATGAATGAACAACTCTGGCTGAGCATCAAGCTTGCTCTTGTCCGTCAAACTCTCAAATCGAATCTTGTCCAAAGCCTACAATTTTACATACAGAAACATAATCAATCCATATAAAGAAACCATTATTAACACAGCCACTCATGACAATAAAAAAATTTCTGCGTCACAGTACAACATTCCCATGATAATCTGGCTCCAACATATACAATTTCACTCTTTCAAAACAATTAGATAACACTAATTCACTATTCACTATTAGAATATGAGCAAAACACCGTTAAAGAGCACCAACAATCGCACCCCTTACATAACAAAGCCTAAACAATAACCTAACCGTAAGCGAACCTAAACCTAATCCACCATCTCAGAGCAAAAGACTTAAAAAAAACAATATCAACATACAAACAGTAAATGTATTCAACGCTTAAATTAGCGCTATAACTAAACAAAATTAGTAAAGGTGAAAAAAGCATGTTAGTTGAATAAAATCGGATGAAAAACAAACACGTAAGGAATCAAGCAGAAACAACAAGCCAAGGAATGAAAAACGAAGAAAAAAGAGAGAAGAACAAAGAAACGTACATCGGAGGCGTTGCTGATGAGTTCCCGAAGAAAGATCTCCTTGTTGGAGTAGAAGGGGTTGATGATGAGATTGAGGAGCTGGTTGATCTCAGCCTGGAAAGCAAACGTCTCGGTCTTCGCCATGGCCGATCTACGCGAGGGAGAACAACGAACGAACGAAGAGGAGCGCAAAGGAAAAAGAAAAATAGGGTTTATAGAGAGAGAGAGAGAGAGAGAGAGAGAATGGTAATAAGCACCGAATGAAAGACGGAAGAGGTTTTATAGAGAGGGTTCACTACTAAGGTTTCTAGATTGGCGGCGGAGTAGAGGGAAGGGAGTGGCGAGGAGGAAGAGGAAGAGGGAAGGGACTTCCGACGTAGTTCGTTCGATGGTGTCGGAGGGGGCCAAAGGGAAGCAATTTAGGGTTATAAATTTGGGAACTTCAAATACGGTTGTTAAATGAAACCGTATTTGAATTTATTGAAGACAACGACGGTCCCCTTACAAACCGTATTTGAATAATTATATTCTAAGACGGTTGTCTTATAACTGTTGTCAATTTCCAATGATCGTCTTTGCCAAGTGTAAAATATTACAAAAATGCCACCGCTAACTCTACTAAGACGGTTATCTAAGGACCGATGTTGAAAGCGTGTTGTTAAAGGGTGTTTTTGTAGTAGTGAGGTAAAAATAAATAAAAATTCATAAAACTTCCTTTTTTTAATAAAATAATAAATCTTGTTTTAAATGATAAAATATTGTGGTAATATTGTGATAAAATCTTATTCGCGTCTTGTTTTAAATCTTGTATTATTTTGCAAAATTGTGGTAATATTTGTAGATTTTGTTCTAGTAATCCAAAGATTTCACTATAAAACCCACACAACAACCTTGTATCGAATCAGTGGAACAAAGAAAGAAAGGATCCTATTACAAATACCCAGTCAATAGATAGGTGTTACAAAATTACATTTCTTTACCATTTTTCTAATGGATCAGTCCAACTTGAATTTCATTTTTTCTGGTCAATGGGTTGTCATGCTAAAGGTAAATTTCTATTTGCTCATCACAAATAATACAACTTGGCTTCTAATTTCATTTTTTGTTTTAGCTCTTTTTCTCAAAGTTTGAGGTATTTGCTTAGTGATGGTCAATTTGAATATTTTTACCCTATAAGCTAGTATTGATATTTTTGTCGCCACAATTACTCTGAAATTTGCTTCCAAGAATTGAGAGACACTTCTTGTTTTCGTGATTACTTTGAAATTCGTCGCTATAACATGTCCTTAAATCTGTTCATGTGTAGAATAAATTGACTTGTTAATATTTTAGAGTGTGTTCTCTTTTATAGTAAGTTCTAAATCATTAAAAGTATCAGATGTTCTTGCATATCAAATTTGCTATAATCATGGTGCACTCCTATGCCTCTTGAGCCATGTGATAAAGGACATTACAATTAGAAATAAGGAACAAATACAAGTAAGCTAGTAAATTCAAATTATTTAATACTTGATGTAAATTCTTGTGTTTAATCAAGTATATCACTAGCTATTGACCTTTATTATTATTATTATTATTATTATTATTATTATTATTATTATTATTATTATTATTATTATTATTATTATTATAGTTTATGCTTTTCTTTGAATGTGATGTTTGTTATCTCCATGCCTTTTAGATGTAACTTTTTTGCTTTAATTAATATTGACATTTTTATCCAATATGTAATTAATTATTGTGAATTGTATTTTGTTCCAATTCCATATAAGCTTGAAGTCTATTTGTTTAAGCTTTTAATGTGTCTTTTAAAATTACAATAATAGAAATAAAGAGAATAGGTCATATTTTGATAGAACCGATGTAGAAAGATCTTTTTTTACATCGATTTTCTTAAAAATCGATGTTGATTTATAAATTTAACATCGATTTTTTTGTAAAAACCGATGTTGTTATGTATATTCAACATCGGTTTTTACAAAAAAACCGATGTTGTGCTTCATAACAACATCGGTTTTTACAAAAAACCGATGTTGAATATGTATATTTTAATTTTTTCATTAATTTCTTATTATTTAACATCGGTTATTTAAAAAAACCGATGTTGTGCAATTATGTTAACATCGATTTTCAAAAACCGATGTTAACTTTGATACTTTCAACGTCGCTTGATTCAACATCGGTTAAAAACCGATGTTGAATGTCCAAAAAAACCGATGTTAAAAGTGATTTTTCTAGTAGTGATTCAAATTCCACCCCATTAGATCTCCATTTTTTGCCGCTTATGCGTTTTCTCACTTTTTCCTGCTATCTTCATCTCTCTTCTTCGATTCTTCCATATCTCCTGCTCCCTCAATCTCTTCTTTCTTTTTGTTTTTTTTTTCTTTTTTCATTCTCTTTCCCAAAACACAGACCGAAGAACTCAAGAATGGTGATAGCATTTGAGGAGAAAGCTCACATTGAAGGATTTTTGTTCGCCCATACAACAACCAAGATCAAGGCTCGGCAACATTACCCACTGAGTGCAGTTTTGGGTAGACATTCCGACAACTTTCTTTCCATTTTGATTTTTTTACTATTTTTAAAAAAAAAAAAACTGAGTTTTCCGACACTGCCTAATGCTAAGTTTTTTTTGGTGTTTAGATGATTTAATAAGTCTTCAATATTATTTTTCTTGGTTTGTTCTTCTCACTGGCGTAAACTCTCTGTATGTTAAAACTCTATCTCTCTCTTTGTTTTCTTTGGAGAAAATGTTTAAAAATATTGTTTCATTAATGCAAACTCACTTTATGTTCTTCTCACTGTTTTTTTTTTCTTTGTTTCATTACCCAAAAATATTGTTTCATTTTAAATTAGACTATTACTTATGTTCATGAAACTTTTCTTTCCTTCAGTTCTTGGATATTTAGATTATGATAGACTTTTCAGAGGCCACTTAATGTAGATTCTTGATAATATGTAATTAGACTATAATATTTACATCATTTTAGTTGATTTCTGGAAATTGATGTTTGGGTGTAGAGAGATATTTTATTTAGATCTTAAGCTTTAAAGAAGTTCTTTGGGATTATCATAATTTGGACATTAATTTGCCATTCTTTGTGGATTTTTGCAGTTCTCAAGTTAATCCTTCATGCTTAACGGAGAAGAATGCTAGAATTACTACCTCTGTAAATTCTCAACTTGAAGCTTCAGGCAAGGAGTCCTATCAGAAATAAAGGATTGCTTCCATAGAAGGAAATAAACTTTCTTCTTTTAAAAATTGCAAGATCACTCCTTCACTGTCTCGTGAGGTTAAATTGGGTGATTCTGAGCCTAAGTAGTAATTGCATAACATGTTGTAGTTCTTCATAGTTCTACTTCTTTCTTAATGCTTATGCTTATTTTCAATGGTACTACCTGAAAATCTCCTTTGAATTCTGTAATTAGGTTGGAGTTGATTTAATATGGGGTTTTAGTGCATGTATTTGCAGAATACCTTAGGAATTATTATAAAATTGCACGATCACTCCCCTTTTTGAATTAGTAATATAAATTAGTGAATTTTAAAAATAAAATATTTATAGTTTAATTATTCAAATTTAATCAAGATTTTGAAATTTTGAATTTTTTTATTTAATTCAATTGTTACAATAACCAGCATAATAATCTTTTGTTAATATATTTATTAGAAAATAATAGTTTGATTCTTTGTATAAGATAACTAAAGTTATTTAATTTAAATTACTTTATCAATAATATCATAAATATAAATAATTTTATTTATGATAGAGTTAAAGATTAAAATTAATATATAAAAATGATTTTTGTTATAAGAAAGTTTTAAATTACTTACTCACTATATCATAATGTAAAAATTAGTTTT
>PYAF01004721.1:328760-350214 GCA_007407185.1 Glycine tomentella | reverse complement strand
TCTAGCACTAAGAATATAATTAATATAAAGAAAGAGTATTATTTAATAAGTGAAACTATAAAGAGAAAATCATGTTTCTACTTTTCAAGTCTAGAAATTAGACTTGAATATTTTTCTAGTTTGTGTCAGGTATATGCTTCTATTTACAATGTTAAAGAGTTATGAATTTTAGTCTTTTTCAAAAACAAAAATAAGAAGAAATTTTATTTAAAATAATTTTAAATCTATTTATCTTTCTATTTGGAAATAAAAACTATTTCATATATTTTTATCTTAAGAAGCTTCATGATATAAGACAAAAATAATTATCAAATAATCACGTGACTAATTATGATAACTAATCACATGATGATTTGATATTGATATGTAGCAATAAAATCTTATTCTTATTTTGTGGACAACTTCCACATTTATAAAATAATACTCTTTCTTTATATTAATTATATTCTTAGTGCTAGAAAAAAATATAATAATATTTCACTAAAATATTTATTTGATTAAATTAAATTTTCTAATTTAATTATCAAGTAAATTATTTTATTTTGCAAAGATTGAAACACTCGTTTGTGTATGACCTTGTAGGTTCAATACTAAATTGAAAGTAAATTAATCATAACTAATTTACTGATCAAGGTAGTCTAATAACACTCCTTAACATACATATAGAATCAAATATCTTTTATCTTCAAGAATCAATAGAAGAATAATGTAATATTTTTTTGCATCATCTAAAACTAAGGTTAGTTTTAGAATATAGTATAATTGTCAAACTCTAATAAGTTAACACATTATATTTAATCAATGAATGACTTAAGAAACTATTTTAGAGTACATATTAATGTGTAACTCGTTTTTGTGTGACCACATAGGTTCAATACTAAATCGGTAGTAAATTAATCATAATTAATTTACTAATCAAAATAGGTGTCTAACAACACTCCTTAATGTCGAGAGAGAATGAAGTGACATATTTTACCTTCAAGAACCAACAGAATAATAATGTAATATTTAATTTCATAATTTACCGCTAAAGTTAATTTTAGAGTATAGTATTACTGTCAAACTCTAATAAGTTAATATATTATATTTAATCAATGAATGACTTAAAATTATTTTCTTCTTTCATTCAATTGCTCTGACAAAGGTTTTAAGTATATCATAGAGCTCAAACTCATTGCCAAGAGTTGATAGATTCCTTCTTGATTAATCATTAATTCTACAAATATTTAATTATATCCAATATTCATTCAACTACTACCTAAGGAATTATGTATCCGAAATTAAAATATTATAAATAACTTATTAATTACTATGGCAATCTCAGATCTAGGAATCACAATGGACATGATAGTGCCTAACTGCTACTCACCTTGTGTGCTAAAAAATCCGCTCGTGTCAGTCCCGTGAACTAGCAAGTACCCATGTATGCAACTACTCATGGATCTCCATAGATATCCATGAATAATAAAAAATAAAAATAAAACTGAAAAAACAATCTTTTTTAGTAAACAAAAGAAAATATATATAATGCTCAACAACTTCACGAGAATTAAACTCTTTAAAACATGTATATTGTATAACTCCAAAGCATAAATTCCAATAACATTAGTCTCTTTAAAACATTAGTTAAAATAAAATTAGTCTATCTAAAACATATGTCCAATAAAAACATTAGTTCAATTCCTTAAGGCTAAATAATAAAAACATTTTTCAATTGATATTTTACTCTTCCACAATCTTACTTTCAATTGATATATATATATATATATATATATATGGGTTATTTTGGTAATTTTATGGGTAGCGGGTACTCGTCGGTGCATGTACTACAATATCTGCCTTGTCACATTCACTAACAGGTAGCTGAAATATCAACCGACGGCTATTCCATCTCCATTGTCCATTGAACCTGCCCTAAATAACCCCGTATCCACGAGTAGCGGATATCCATTTACACTACTCGTACATATTCATTGCGGATTTGTTTGCCATCTATACTCAGGTCAAAGGAAACTATTATATTTCTTCTTGAGAACTTCCTATTAACATATTAAGATAATATTAATCATTAGAAATTCTCTACGAGTCAGTCCAATGATGACATCCACATGTACATCATCTATATATGTAATTTAATAAATGAGATCTATTAATCTTTATCTAATAAATATCATTACATATATATATTGATCTATTTTGATTATTAATGTCTTATTCACAATAATCCTATGATCAATAACAATTTAGATTAAAATTATAAATGACTTATTTTTCGTTATCATAATCTCTATCATGATAACAAATTTCTAATTTTAATCAGGACTTATCAAATTAAGGTTTAATAAAGTTACTCGCACTAATTTTTATGAAGGAATAAGTTAGCAACCAACACCTCTTCTTCTTCTTTTTTTTTTCTTTTTAAAAAAACTATTAATTTCTTTATTTAAGAAGTAATTTAAAATAAAAGATATTTTTTAGTGTTGTGAAAATCGGTCCGAATTGGTCGGTCGAACCGGTCCAACGGTACTCGGTGGCATAACAGGGCATGTTTGGTTATTAGACCGGCCGTGCATTTGGCCTGAGATGACTGATAATTGTTAAGCATACGTAAAGTTACATGTAAATTACTTAGCAATTATCTATTCTTTTCCTCTTTTAATGCTTCTTTTTGTGATTAAAATATAGGAATTAGTGGATGCTTTAACTAGTTGATTTATGAAGTGTTTGTTGTATTTTTTTGTAGAATTCATTGTAAAGGCATGGAAGATGAATTTCAAAGTCTGGAGCTGCTCGCTCAGCGCGACAGACTCGCCTAGCGTGAAGGCCCGCTCAGCGCGTGGTCACTTATCCAGCTTAACATTTTAAGGCAAACTCAGCCCACACCACGACTCTGGGCTGCATTTTAAGCAGAAAAGGAGGGGAAAACACATACACTTACACTTGGGAAGAAAAATACAAGTTTGGAGCTCTGCTAGGTCATGAAGGAGACATCCTTCAACACCATTGGAGCTACCTTTCCACCCCATTTCCCTCCTTCCATCTCTTTCCAATACCCTAATCCTCCATTGTTGTAAGCTTCTCATGGAAATGAGAGCTAAAATCCCATTGTTGAGAGTTCACCAACCGAACACTTTGATGTAAAGATTCTAACTATTTATTCAATGTTATATGCGCATCATTGTTGTTTTTCTGATCCTTATTCATGCTAGTGGTTTGATAACCCATTTCTACACTTTGTTTAGGTTTTAATGCATTGGAAAATTGTTAAATTCCTTAGAACTGAAAAACGCTTCTAAATAACACCATGTCTAGGGATAGAATGATTTTGTTTAGCCTAGGTTACATTATCATCTCTAATCATAATGCAAATCGGTTAATGTAACTCTCGAGGGATTATGGGCGAACTTAAGTGATTTAGGTCTAGCACTTGGGGAATCAAGGTTAGATTATTTTAGTAGATGAAGGTGATCGTATTTAATGTTGAATAGAGAAAAACCTTTCGTGTCACATCAAAGTTAATTTCGATTAACGAACTCCCAACACCTGTCATATCATATTTCCTCCGTCCACATCATTCCAAGTGTTTGTGTCTCTTTCCTTGTAGTTACTATACTTTTAATTTACATTAAGTATAGTTTAATCTTATGTCAATCATTTACCAATTGAATCCATTCATTAATTACTTAACAACAAACGTACATTAGTCCTGAGTACAAGCAAAGTCCCTGTGAAAATCGACACTCGGTCTTATCAGATCTTTATTACTTGGACAATTCGGTATGCTTGCCGAACCGTTAACAATGACTCGACCAGACCCGACCGATTTTGCAGTGACCTGGTGATCTGACTGGTTTTTAGAACTTGGTCTGGATTTCACTTTCACTTCGCACCTTCACGCTCTCACGCTCCGACCGTCACCGCCACCGCGCCACCAAGCACTAGCCCACCACATCGTCTCTCACACTTTGGCCGTCACTGCCACCACCACCACGTCACGCTAAAGCCGCACATGGTCGAGGCTGATAACGTCACCTTTGGTGTTGCAGGTGACTCCAGTGAAGTCGCACATAGGTACTGATGAAGGTAGCGAAGAGGTGATGCAGGTGACTCCGGTGAAGAGGGTGTTGCAGGTGACTCTGGTGAAGCTGCACACAGGTACTGGTGAGAGGAAAACTACGATGAGTATGATGGTAGCGAAGAGGATGATGAAGTGTACCTCTTTTTTTGCTTCTTGCAATTTTTCTTTTATATTTTAAAATGACCTTTTGACTCATTTTATTTATTAAAAACTGAACTTGTTTTAATTTAGGTAGTTGTTATTTACACTCTCTTTTATTATTAATACACTTTATTTTGTTATTAACTAATACTTGAATTGTTATTTTGGATTTTTGAGTATGAAATTATGAATAAACTTTTCTTAATTAAATAATTTTAGTTATATACATGTATATAATATAATTTTAAATTTTTTTTAATATAGACTGGATCAAACATGATCAATTACTGATCCACCGGTTGAACCACTGATCCATTATTTCAACCGAATTAATGGCTGGAGTGAGTTTTTCAAGACTGATATTTGTGTTATATTATCTATAAACACTTTCTCTCTCTTCAATCATTCACACCATTTCCTTCTTAGGAATCATATTGATCTTAGTTTAAAGTGTCAGAAATTAGACATCACCAAAAAAACCAAACAAAATTACAAATTGTAAAGGAAAAAATATACCACATTAAAAAGTATTAGCGGCAGCCCGCAATTAAATACAATAACGTCTCATGTGCAAAACGGGCCAAGAGTTTAGATTATAGATAAATACTAAAAGCTGCATTTGTGTGCATTGAAAAGCAAGATTGAATAATTAGGAAACGTACCTTTGTCGGGAAAACTATTTGGTGCAATTGTTTTGAGAAGAAATTGGAGAAAAGCTCATGGCGTTCAGACGCCCTGGGAAGACAGAGAAAAAAAATAAGAATTACAAAAAAGTGTAATGTTGGAAGATTTAGGATGATAAGATTTTATCCAAAAAATAATAATCATAAAACTGATTGGAGAGAGAGTCTATAGATAAAATATAAAAAAAATATCATTTATTTTAAATTACTTTTTAAATAAAGAAATAGTTTTTTTTTTTGGTCAAAAGAAAAGATGTCGGTACTGACTTATCCTTTATAAAAACTAGTGTAAATAAGTTAGTAATCCCCTTTAATAAAGCAATAAATTTACTAATTTTTAAATAATAATTTAAAAATTCATACTTACCATAATTTTTTATGATTTATAAAATAAAATATTTTACATAAATAGAATATAAATATTAAACTCAAATAATTTAAATATACAGATACTAAAAAATAGATTTAATTATCATTTTTGTCCCATATAATTACAACTTATATTTTTATTAGTCCTTATATTTAAAAATATTCAATTTTGATTTTGATAGTTGCGATTTTTTAAACTTTGTTTCTCCTGTCTAAAGTTGCATAACACATTACATCCCAATCTTTTAAAATCTCTATAAAACTAGATTTGACGGTGTAAAATAAAATAAAAAATACAGTCAAAGTTTTGTCACTGCATAATAAGCTTGGCAATAAAAATGCATAAAATTGTGAAAATAAATCATCTGAGTAGTGTTATTAATAAATTACAAAAGATATTTTATTTGTCAAGCTCAGCAATCGGGAACGGTTATAGATTAGACACTGTAGGGCAATTGTCCCCACAATAATTTTTTCATATGTATTTGATAAAAAAAAATTGTTTCCATAAAAAATAGATATTTCCCCAAAAAGGTATTATTTTTTTAGATGAATGTAAAAAGTTATAGCTAAGAGATAAAATTATAAAAGCGTAAATAAATTGGTACTAGTTTTATTTTTTAATTTTTTAATTTTTATTATTTTGTTCCTATAATACTAAACACATATATATAGTTGGTGAGAAACACATACCTTTCGATTGTAATTTGTAAAAGCTCATATAAGTAATTTGGATTTTCTTACAAAATTATATATTTGGTATTTTTCTTCTATAAAGGTATAATATATTATTTTCTTTTACCACTGATAATAAAATATTATTTTTTTTACCCTCACTAAACAAATTTTTTTTGATCCTGGCTGTGATTTTTCTCTATAAACATGGCAAAAAGAAAGAGACCAAAGTTTGTAAATATAATAAGAACGAATTCGATTAACCACTGCAGCGTAAGGATGGAAGAGTTGAATCATGCTTCGTGTTCAAATGCAAAGCCGTCATAGAATCTGCTTCACAAATGATGGGTGTAAAACCAGAATTCCAAGCTAGCAGCAACCCTTGATAAAATGGCTAGCAATTCTGCATGAACATTAGACGTATGTCCAAAACCCAAAAAATCCACTAAGCTAGTGAGCACATGTTGTGCATATACGGGAGAGATTTTTTTCAAATGAAAATAATCACACAAGTGAATTTGATATCATACTTTAATAAAAAAAATTAAGATTATGATTTATAGATTTTCTTCTCACTTATATATGATATGTAACTTTTTCATTTTTAATCTCTCAAGCGGAATACATTTTCAATTCATAAGTATCCAATGGTACCCTTAAAACTTAACTATGACTGCCTCGACCATGACTGTATCTATATAAATTAGGGTCTAAGGAAAAATTTCTAAATTTTTTTAATGAAATATTAGTTATTAATTTTTATATTAATCTTTTAGCTTTTTGAGTTACAAAATCATTTATCATGCAATGTTTTATAATCAAGTAATTCCAATATTTTTTACTTTCAATAGATAAAATAGTTGACTCATTCAATCTATCTTGTAACATTGTTGATCTTGATAGGATTTAAGCAATTTTAATTTTGAAAAACTTTTTTTGACGGTATCAATTTGTTTTTACCAAAATCTGGAAAGTCCATGTGTGGGCTAGACGTGGCCTTAGTGGACCCCAAATTCTGTATCACCGGGACGTGAGTAGACATTGCTTTGAGGAGGGACCTGCAAAACAAAGGAAAAACACTCCAACGCTCAAACAAGTACATCAATTGTTAAATAATGGCTGTGTGAGAACTCAGCCTAAGATGTAGAGAAAGAATAACTTGAGTAATGCATTCAAGTGTATATGAGAGTAAGGTATTCTGTGTGAATACCAGATGAGAATGGAGTATCTTTTGGAGAGAACCTAGATGGTTGTATTTATAGCGTGGAGTATGGGCCTTGAGCCATTGCTTATAGATAATCTGTTAATAAGATAATAACAGATAATAGCAGACAATTATCTAATTTAAATAGGAGATAATGTGTACCTCATAGATATATTGTTACTTGTAGATAAGTAACAATTAGTAGATAACTTGTTGAGATATTATATGATAAGGTGGTTGCACCAATTTGAATATCCTGGCATATTTGATATGCTATTAATGAGGAGATAATATTGCTGATGTCTGTGATCCTTTAGAGGGTTATCGTCCACGCTCCTGTAGCGATGTTGATGAGGAACCCGGACACGCATGTTCGGGTTGGCACTTGGAGGTTGAATAAACGCCTATTAATATGGCAGTGTTGACGTGGAGGGCACCCACGTGTACGGTGACATTTATGAGATGGCCATGTGTCATTTTACTATTTTGGACTATACATAAGCCCCCAGCCTCTAAGCCAATTTATGGGCGAAAGAGGGTGAAAGAGCATAGAAGCAGAATGTCCAGTGTCATAGTAATATAATGAGTATTGTCAGCCCCCGAGTGTGGACAGGGTATGTCAAGGTTGGCAATTTCAAAGGTCGACCAAAACTTTAATTTTTTAGTTTAGATTTATGAACCTGAATCTAGACAGTGTTGTCCATGTAATGAGTGTTAGACTTTCCAATGTAGACTTTTTGACTTTATTGGATAAGTCTGACCTTGGCAGGTAGATGAGACGTCGATGATGATGACTTTTCTGCCAATTTATGACCGTTTGATGTGATATTTGGAAACGGGAGTTGTGCCCTCATCAATGCTGGCAATCGTGTACCGTCCACACCCCTTACATATGCACACGTGTTACTCGAGGAATGGCCATGTTTTATTGAGATCGAGGAATAGTGAGTGAGATTGTGCGGTAGTTGGAATGCGGTCAATCACGACGATCCTTCATAGGAGAAGTCCCCTGCGATGGTATGAATTATACCGTGAATATGTTGAGTGGGCTCCTCTTTTTGTTGACGAGGGGGTTGACGCTCACGTCGAGGTTACGGTTGTCTTTGCCTCCCTCGATCTTCTGCATCATCTCTTCTTCTATCGTTGTCTCTGTTTCTAGATCGGTTTCCCTATCGCCCCTCTTGTTTGTTTTCGCGAGGAAGATTATCAGGTCTTTTTACAAACCGTGATAAGTGTCTAGCTTGGATAAGTTCTTCTATCTTGTCTTTCAGTGTCAGACAGTCGTCTGTACTGTGGCCTACACCACAATGGTAGCGTCAGTATTTGTTAGTGTTTTTTTCCTAATTTTGCGGGACCCGAAAAAGTTACCTGTACCTCCGTATTGAAGGCTTCATCCATGACAGTAGTTTGATTAACCGTCAGGGGAGTATATCTTTCAAACCTGGGCCCTCTTGGGAGTAGTTGAAGCCTGTGCAACTTCGCTTTTTGTTGGCCCTATGAGAGTCGAATCGATTGGATATCTCATGCTTCTCTCGCTTTTGTCCAACCTGTCGGACTTCGTTCCTGAACTTCGACATCTCTTCCATCTGGATGTAGCCCTTGGATCTTTCGCGTATTTCGTCCATGCTAGAAGAAGATTTCTTGCGTAGACTATCCACGAATTTGTCGGGTCGAAGGGCTAGCATCATGGAGTGCAGTGCTACCTCAGGATTAAGGTTTCGAATCTGGACAGTCAGTTGTCCAAACCGTTCCATGAATCTGTGGAGAGATTCGTCATCTGCTTGGCGCAATGTTGCTAGTGCAGCAGATGTTAACCGATGAGTCCGGCTGGTTGCGTACTGCGCACTGAATTTTTCGACAAGGGTATCAAAACTGTTGATGGACCTTTCAGGGAGGCTACCATACCATGTTAGGGCTTCCCCTTTTAGAGATGTAGGGAAAACCCAATATAACATGGCATCGTTGTTTGTATAGAGATTAGCCTGTGATAGAAAAGCATCGAGATGATCGTCTGGGTCGGTGGTGTCATCATACCTCTCTAAATGCAGATGTTTCCAACCGAATAGAACATCGACTTCTCTGATGCGATCAGTAAGAGGGTTGCGCCGTGTATTATGCCTCTCTGTTGGTAGCCTTGCGTTAGACTACGAATACCTAGAGGGTCGACAGATCGTTGAGGCTGTGGGGGACGTTGAGGATGCGACTTGCCTTGTGTTTGTTCGTCTGTGGTGGTGTGAGTGCGTTCGTCCTCCTGAGGATGTCTCGCTCGGGCTTCCTAGTGATCACGATTAGCTTTCAACCGTTGGATCTCTTCCTGGTATTTGCATTCCATCTCTGCCATGCGGTTCTGGAGTTGTAGCATGGTGTCGACATTCGTCATGGTAGTTTGTGGAGGGTTTAGACCCATCAACAGGGGGTCACGTCTAACGCTGGAGCGTGTACTGACCATGGACGTATGCTGATGATTTTCTGGGATGCGAGGCCGCAGGGTAAGTTTTACCTGGGCCCCACGGTAGGCGCCAAATGTTGTTACCAAAATCTGAAAATTTCACGTGTGGGCTAGATGTGGCCTTAGTGGACCCCAAATTCTGTATCGTCGGGATGTGAGTAGGCTTTGCTTAGAGGAGGGACCTGCAAAACAAAGGAAAAACACTTCGACGCTTAAGTAAGTACATCAATTGTTAAAGAATGGCTAAGTGTGAGAACTCAACCTAAGATGTAGAGAAAGAATAACTTGAATAATGCATTCAAGTGTATATGAGAGTAAGGTATTATGTGTAAATACCAGATGAGATGGAGTATCTTTTGGAGAGAACTTGGATGGTTGTATTTATAGCGTGAAGTATGGACCTTGAGCCATTGCTTATAAATAATCTGTTGATAAGATAATAACAGATAATAGCAGACAATTATCTAATCTAAATAGGAGATAATGTATAACTTATAGATATATTGTTACTTGTAGATAAGTACAAATTAGTAGATAACTTGTTGAGATATTATATGATAAGGTGGTTGCACCAATTTGAAGATCCTGACATATTTGATATGCTATTAATGAGGAGATAATATTGCTGATGTCCGTGCTCCTGTAGAGGGTCATCGTCCACGCTCCTGTAACAATGTTGATAAGGAACCCGGACACACATGTCCAGGTTGGCACTTGAAGGTCGAATAGAAGCCTATTAATATGGCAGTGCTGACGTGGAGGGCACCCACATGTACGGTGACATTTATGAGATGACCACGTGTCATTTTACTATTTTGGACCGTACACAATTGTTACTGGTATTGTAATAATTTTTTATAAGCAATGCACACATTTGGAAAAGAAACTAATCCTTTATATAGCTTAATACTTCTATTGGAGTGTTAACTTTTTCTTTTAATATTTCTCTCAATACTATTAATTTTGTAAAAAAATCAAGACCATCAATATCTAAATGTTCACCAGATCTTAAAATTTTTCAAGATTGATTCAATATTTTTTTCAATTCATCATGGCTTGAAGTTTTAAATTTTTTAAATTCAAATAAAAAACCAAAAATAGCTTCATATTGGAAAATTTCTCAAATCGAGTCTCAATAGAAGAAATAGATTGATCTAGTATGCATATAAAATATTCAATATGAAAAAAAAATTCTTCAACTGAATGTGTGATCTCATCATTAACTTTTTAATCAAAATGCGATTTCTATGAATTATACGATTTTTTTTTTAAAATTTGGGCTTTATATCCATTTCAATAGCTAATTTTTTTGTGGAACCATAGTTAAAATATAGTCATTTTTCCTATAATTTTTTAAATAAGCAATAAGACCTTCTAAATGATCTTTAGTAACATCTATATGCATATCTTTGGACTGTAAAATCTTACTAATAGAATTAACAACAAACAAAATATCATACCAAATATTCATTCCTAATAAAAATTCAAAATTTTCAATCTCATAAGTTATTAAACACATGGCTTCACTTTTTGATTTAAGATTTTCACAACATTTAGATAATTGAAGCAAAACATCTCTTATCTTTGGTGCTTGAAATTGTATTGCTTTGACACTTTCAATTCTACTCTCCCATCGAGTTTTAGATAATGATTTAATAGAAAAGTTGCATACATTATCTTGCAAAATTTTCCATCGTTTAGTGGTTGAAGTAAATAAAGAATAAATATGCTAATAACCTTGATTTTTACCCTTCATTTAGATCCATTATCATAACCTTGTCCTCTTATATCATTAATACCAAGCTTGTATTTTTTCAAAATGTTAATAAGTTCATCAAAAAGACATTTTTCTAATATATCGTAAACTTTTAAAAACTCTATAAAGTAGTATTCTATTTTCAATGGAGAATTCGATGTGTCAACGCATCTCAAAATAAGAGTTATTTGTTCTTGATGACTTACATCAGGTGTACAATCAAGAATAACAGGAAAATATTTTGCATATTTAACTTTCTTTCTTATGATTTTTTATTTATTTGGAAGGCTAACAAATTTGTAAGTTCATTTTTTATAGTATTACTTAAGTTCATTTTATGCGTCTCACATGTTCTTTCACAATTGGATCAAATTCAACAGTTACCATTATTTTTTTCATATATCTTCTCATTTGTCCCACAAAGAACAAGATTATTTTTAGAGAAATATTTAACTATAGCTACAATTCTAAGTAAAACTTTTCTCAATGTTCCTTTTCTTTATTAATTTGTCCTTGTAATTTTTTTTTATCTATAGTCTCTTTTTCTTTTCAATCTTTTTTCTTCTAATTCAGTCCATTTGGCCATATTACTAATATGTTCCTGCCTTGTCTCATGACTTTTTGAATTTTAAACTAAGATTTTTCCAATCTCTAGTCCCTTGACTAATACCATTTGAGCATAATAACTTACAAGAAACAAATACACTTTATCCAAATCTTTAAAATAAACTAGCCATTTCCTATCATATTTTTCTCCATTTGATAATATCCTTTGATAAAAAGATGAATTAAAATGTCTGTTATTTTTATCTTTTGAAAATTGTAAATCATTATGTCTAATTATACCTTTTTCTATCATTAAATATCTAAATTTTTAATCAATAGTTTTCCATTTTTCTGGATCATAAATATTTTCAGGAACTTCACTCGAGGTGTTACTATGTTCATTAGTTTCTTCTAATAAAGTATTCGCCTATAAATCCTTTTGTTCTTGATTGAAATTAAAACTATCATTATTTTCAATGTTATTTATGGATAATTGTTTGACAATGTTTTCATCAATTGTATTTATTTCTATATCTTTTTTATGAATAGTAACAAATTTATCATGAGCATCATGTTAAGATTAAATTAAATTTTCAATTTTTCTCTTTATTTTAAAATTTTCAAAACCATATTCATATTTCTTATTTGAAATTTTATATTATCACAATTCTAAAAAAAATAAAATTAAAAGACAACAATAGAATTTATAAATAGAAATGTTATAAAGTAAAAAAGAGAAAACGGTGAAACGATCGAAGTTGGAAATCGAGAAAATTACACGTTGATGTTTTCTACCGCAACAATTTGATACCAATTATTCACTCTAACAATTCACTTCAAGTCCTAGGAAACTAATAGAAAGATGAGGAAAAGAAGAGAGAAAAGATTAAGCATGAAATAGTGAAGAGAATGATGTGAAAATATTAATTTTATAATGTATATATAGAGATAAAAAATAATCGTTAAGATATAATATTGGAAATAGCTAATCATTCAAATGATTTTTCTTTCAATTAAAATCTTATTATTAATCACAAACTAATATTTTTATTAAAATTTTACTGTTAAAATCAATGTTTTCAATATATCATTAAAAAAGGTAACTTGAAAAGTTATGTGATCAATGATTTCGTGAATATTGGAATTTGAAAAATTAATGATTGTATCTCATAGTTATTTAATATTTTCAATTTATTGGCACTTTACCCATGATCCTACAGTATTATTATCGCAAAAAAAAATTACACCATTAGTAACTTTTCAATTTGTGGGCCTAAGGCACAAACCTATTTGGCTATTTGGCCTTACTGTCAACACTGGAGTGGCCCCATTCTATCTAACTATTACCACTAACATGTTTAGTAGGGTTGGGCAAAAAAATCTATATCCATAAAATAATCTATATCTAATCTAATTTAATCCATTTTAAATCTATTTAAATGGATTAGTTTCATATCCAAATCCATTTTTTTGGATTTTAAATCCAATCCAATTAATTGGATATGAAATGGATATGTATTGAATATTTGTTTGGATTTTTAAATCTATTTTTTTTTGCCAACTTTGATTCAGACTATTTTTTTTGTCGACATCAACTAATGATGATTTTAAGCCGTCATCGTTGAGCCTATTTTTTGGTTAATGTTGGTAATGTTTTCTTAGTCAACATTGATTGAAACTATTTTTTGCCCGACATTAGTCGTTGCTATTTTTTTGCTGACATGAGCTAGGTTTTTTTGTCGATGTCTATCGAGATTATTTTTTATCGACATAAAGTAGGTTTTTCACTCGACGTTAACTATGATTTTTTTTGGCGACGTCAGACGAGACTATTTTTTAGTCGACATCGGTTGAAAAAATATCCACTGACATCAACCAAAAAAACCTAGTTGACGTCAGCCAAAATATTTCCCCAATTGACACCGATTGAAAAAATCCTAGTTGATGTCAACAAAAAAATCCCTAACTAACGTCAGCGAAAAGAAATAATCATTGTTAATGTTGACCAACAAATCATAGTTGTTGCTAACAAAAATATAATATAGTTTCAACCAACATCGGCAAAAAAATATAGCTAATGTCAACAAAAAAAAAGTCCTGACGAATATCAATGATCGACATCGACAAAAAAAAAAAAACTTAACAATGTTAGCCACAAAAGTCCTAACCAATGTCGGCCAAAAATTAGTCACGGTCGATGTTGATAAAAAAAACCCTAGTCAATGTCGGCCAAAAAATGCACTGACTAAAAATCCTGGCCGAACTTAACCAAAAAGTAACCTACCTAAGATCGACCAAAAACATCATTGACCAATGTCGATTGAAAATGCACTTGCTAATGTCAACAAAAAAATAGTCTTGGTTGATGTCAATCTAAAAATGTCAGGACCAATATTTGTCGAAATTGCTTTAGTTGAGATATGCCAAAAATATACTAACCAATGTCAATAAAAAAACAGTCTTAACCGAGGTCAGTTGAAAATAACTCTTAAATAGATAGGTACTAAGTTTTTACTTTTTAGCATTTAATAACTAAAATTTGTATAAAAAAATCTTATAACATTTAAGTAGATATAAATTGGATATATCCATTTAAATGGATTGGATCTTGAATCTAAATTGTTTTTAAAAAATCTGGATATAAATTTAAAATCCAATCCATTTAAATAGATATGAATTGGATTCTTAAAATTCCAATCCATGCTCACCTCTAATGTTTAGAACACGTACCTTGCACCGTGGTGCTCTCCACTATTCCACAAAAATGGGACATGCTGCTAACGTCCATGCATGAACTCATTTGTCAAAAAGACGAGTTGATCACAAAGTTAAATAATCAATTCTGATATCAATTATTATGTATACGAGGGAAGTTAAATACATGAAAGATTTTAATCAATAGCCACCAAATAACCACACAAATAAATTTGATAACACATTTGAATAAAAAATCTTGAGGCTAGCTTATGGATTTTTCCTCACTTATATATTATTCAACCTTTTCATTTTCATCCAATGTAAGATTTTATCTCAAACACTACATGAATCACGAAACAAGCCTCCATAAATAGAAAGCCTATGATTAACAAGAGAAGATCCATCTATATTTAGCTTGATGTAATTCTCAGGAGGAGGAGACCAACGAACATAGATAGGCAAATTGGTAGCATCCAACGCGGAATTAAAAAAAAAAACAAAAGAAGCAACAGCATCATGCATAGGTTTTGCTTTGTTGACGATAATCCCGTCCACAAGGACCAGACATTGTCATCAAAGACCTTAGAGTTACGAGCTTTCCACCAGCAGGTTGTGGTAATGAAAGAACCTATCTCAACTGCTCCCGTACGCACTGATTGGCGTTTGAAACGTTGAAATTAATGAACTCTTCACGTGAAGAGCACGCCACACATTTTTTTTAACCTTCCCGGGAGAAAAATATCATGACTATCCGTCACACATTTCAAGCACTTTGACATTTAGGAAGGATTAAATGAATCAAATTGTTTATAGCTTAATTCTTACTCAAATTTAACTCATTCAATTAATGAATCATGTTGAACAATTTAACTATTGAATTGAATTTTAAATTAATTTTGAGTTAATTCAATTTATTGTAAATTAGTCATCTTTTGAAAGTACCTAGTTCAAGCCCTTTTTCTTTAATTTGTTAATTGAGATTACCACATTATACAGAATTCTTTAAATTATATTCTCGGATGCATCGTACAATATATATATATATATATATATATATATATATATATATATATATATTCTTTTAAGAAAATCGTATAATGTCGTTGAAAATGGGGAACAGAGGATAAGAGGGGACAACGACCGTACTGCCCCACTTTTTTAAAAAATATACTGAAATATCACGTCAACAGTAAATTTTACCAGACTGCCTAGTGGTGTATTTCGTTACCATCTCCAGCAAAATAGGGAAGCTCACGTGGTGAAAATCTGGTGGTCACGTAATTCACTACACCCCCAGTCAATTACGTGGTCAACGAGTCAGTGACCAGTCAAAAACTGGCAGGACACATGGTAGCTTAAAAGCATTTCGCTGCAAGGGCCAGTGAATTATGTGTCATATTTCGCTACACCCCCAGCGAATTACGTGTTGCTATGACACGTGGCAGCTCCCCAGTAATTCGTTGTTGGGGCCAGCGAAATAGGTTTCCTATTTTGTTACCCAGCCCAGCGAAATACTACCACACCCCCCAGCTACCCCCAGCTATATATACCCACCCCCCGTGCATTTGTATCTCGTCCAACACATTCGTTTCATCCGAGTAGTGTATAATTTTTTTAGAATTTTTGCAAAATGAGTGGTAGTAAAATGGTTTAATTACCATTGTATACTATAACAGCAGAAGATATATTGGACCGAATGGTCATGTGTTTGAAGGAGAAAGTAAAATGTTTCGTATGCCTCCAGGATGCAACTATCATGATTTGATGAAAATCATATATAAGAAGTTAAGATTACAGTGGGGTCAATCTGTATCTTGATTGAGTGCTCGATGTGCATCCGGCAACCCGGTGCAATGGGTTGGTGTGGATGTTGTAGATGATGACGATGTAGCCTTAGTTACAGACGCATGCACATCCAACGGAGGAGACCCCAGATTTATAGAATTGTATGCGGAAGTAAACTGTGGTGGACAGTCAAGCAGTCTGAATTTTGTAGGAAACAGTGGTTCGATTGACCTTAACATAGATCCGATGGTGAATTCCGAAGATAGAGATGTATCCTCATTACCACCACCACCAACGCAACCAACACAACAAATTGATTCAGAAGATACATAAATGGTGCTGGCCCAAGAGCCAGCTTGGCCCATGGACAGTTCAGAGGAAGAGGTTGATGAAGGTGTTGTTCCAGATACTGACTCATCGGATACGAACGTAGACGGTGATTTCGATCGTGCTTTTGCTATGCCTTCTCTAGGCATTGTTGGAATGCAAGCTCCGCTTCCGGTTCCAGGTATGGACGCAAAACTGTCTGTTACTTAGTAGTGTTAAAAAAATATAACAGTGTGTAGAGGTAAGTAGTGTTAAAATGGTTGCCAGTTTAATATAACAATGTGTTTAATGTCTCATTATACAGGAGAGGCCAATGTACCATTTTGGTCTAACATAAGGCCTTACACGAATATTAATTGGGCATATCCAGATAAGGAGTTAGATGACATGCAAGGAGTGCAAATACCTAATTGGGAGATGGGTCAAGAGCTATATAAGGGTCAGGTGTTTCAGAGCAAGTTCGATGTGCAAATCACAATAAAGCTATACTGTATGGCCGAGCATCGCACAACCATAGTTGCAAAAAGTGATATGAGAAGGCTTATAATGGTTTGTGAAAATCATAATGAGGGTTGTGCATGGAGGATGAGGGCATACAAAAAAAAGGGTGGCACGGAGTAGATTGTAGGTATATGGAACAACCAACACATGTGCGTTACTCATAATCTCTCTCAAGATCACAAGCAACTTGACTCAAATTTCATATGTTCATTGATCCTAGGTAATTCAAATGTGTTGTATTGGAGTCTATATTTTGTTGCAAAATTAAATAACATGTTATTGTCTAATGAAATGCATAAATGATTAGGGAGGACCTGAGTGTCAAAATTGGGTTAATTCAGGAAAGGATTTCGACAATGCTCGGATTTTATATATCATACAGGAAGGTCTAGAAGGCAAAGCAAAAGGCTATTGTGAAGGTGTTTAGGGATTGGGATGAGTCGTACTCGTTCCTCTCAAGGTGGTTGGGTTACGTGCTAAATTTTGCTCAAGGGTCTGCCTATAAACTGAAAACGATGGATCATTTTGTTGATGGGCAACTGGATGGGAGTGTTAAAGTCTTCAACAGGGTGTTTTGGACATTTAAGTAGAGTTGTGATGCTTTTAACTATTGCAAGCCTGTTATCAGCATCGATGGTACCTATTTGTACGGGAAATATCATGGCACATTGCTTATTGCAACATCAGTTGATGACAACAATTACGTCCTTCCAATTGCATTTGCGGTTGTTTCCGGCGAGAATATTGACAACCGGTCATGATTTTTGGCACTAATCCATATTCATGTTACGCAGAAAGACGTAATATGTCTTATTTCTGATCGGCATGCGGGCATTATGGCGGCGGTCAACAATGTAGAACTCGGATGGCAACCACCCAGGGCATACCATGTTTTTTGCCTTCGGCATTTGGCGAGCAATTTTAATTACAAGTTTAAGAATATGATGTTGAAGAAACAATTGAAGAAGTTAGGTAAGCAATATCATACATGCACATGATCCACAACCTCAGCATGGCCTGATATTTACGTGTTCTTTGTATATGTAGGTTACACAACTTCACGGTTAGATTTTGATGTCGACTTAGACCAATTTAAAGAAGCAAGTCCTCCAATAGCCATGTGGATTGATAGAATCCCAAAGGAGAGGTGGAGTCTAGCTTATGATCAGGAGGGACGAAGGTTTGATCATATGACAACAAATCTACCTGAGTGTTTCAAAAAGGTACTTAAAGGCGCCAGAAACCTTCCTATCACGTCACTTGTCTGGTTCGCATACGCTCGACTAGTATCATATTTTTTGCAACATCATCAGGAGGCCCGTGAAGAGTTGGCGATAGGTAACCATTTCGTAAAAGTAGCATGGCAAAAATATTTGACGAGGGTACATAAATCCGTGACACATTCTGTAACTGCTTACGACGCACTATACACAAGATTTGAGGTCCAAGAGTCGTATAATACGTACTCATCAGAAAGGAAAGAAATGGTCGATGTCGTTATCGAAAAGAAAATGTCAGTGTGGTGAGTTTCACTACATTCAGGTTCCCTTGTAGTCATGTGGTTGCAACTTGTCGGTCTATACACGTCGATCCCACTCAATATATAGACCCTGTGTATAGTGTCGCGTATCAATGTCAAGTGTATTTAGCCCTGTGGTATCTAATTGGAAATGAGGACTTCATACCACCAACTAGACAGCCGACGATCATCCCAGATGTTTCGCTAAGACGCACAAGAAGAAGGCCTAAGTATACATGCATCCGCAACGAAATGGATTCGCAGGAAGTATCGAGCACTCGTACAAAATGTGGTTATTGTAAGGTGGTTGGTCACAATAGACGGAATTGTCTTTCACGATTCCAGTATCATTGATGTGTACGTATGAAATGTATGCCAAATTTTAATTTATCATGTTTTAAATCGTACATTGATTCCGCTAAACAACATATGTCGATTGACCTTTAAAATACGCAATCATGGATTAATAAACAAACAATATCCAACAAAAACATCGAACCACAGTCATCCAAATTAATACATAATCCGAAAATTAAACAAACAAGTAACAAACAGAAAATAACAAATGATCACTGATCGTGTCCGTGGTCTCCATGATATCCCCCACATCGGCTCATGTTATGCTCATATGGTGACAGATGACATCGATAACGTGCACCCCTCACTGGATTTCTCCTAATCAGTCAGTCAAGGTCGTCATCACCATGATCGTCACAGGCGTCATCGTCCCCATGCATTGTCGTCGCTAAGAAGTCTAAAACTGGATCATCGGACTTGCTGGTGGGTGGGGATGCCATCTGATGTGTCGAATGTGCAATGGGAGTCGCAAATACTAGATCCTCCTCCGATGTAGGCTGCGCAGGCCTATACATATCTGTAAAGCCCGACGTGGCCTGCGAACTAGGCCCAACTGCATACATAGGATAAGATGGAAGTGCAAACCCATGTTGCGGCATCGACGGTGCTGTAAACCATAGGGGGTACTGCGATGGTGGAAACGTGCCCTGTGAACTACTAGGCGATCCTGCTTGAAACTGCGACGGCCAAAAGTACTGCTGGGATGGTCCGATGGTAGCCAGGTGCGTAGAAGATGCTCGGAGGACGAGGAGGAATAGGTGGTACAACAACTGGTGTATCAGCAACTGGCGAGCTTGAGTGGTGTAGGGGTAACCCCTCGTGATAAGCCGCACTGCCTCATCATACACCTGACTTATGTCAAAAGCCCCCTATACCTGCAACTCGGCGATGCCATGCGCACAATTGTCTCAGCGCGATCAGTGTGCATATGAAGTATTATTAGTCATACACAATATTAAGTTAATATTAATAAACAATAATATAGTCAAGATGCTCACCACGTGTGAATTGAAAGCAGCTCTATGAGTCATCCAGCGACATGTGACATAGTAGTACCATTGCATGTACTCACTGTTTACAGATAAATACCTGTCTCGCCTCATAGGAGTTAGATCTTGCAAGGCAAGGGCATCTCTATTTGCCCATTGGGCATTGTAAAAAGCATGTCGCTGCCTCCAATCAACCTCTGTCTTTCCGGTAATATTGGTTGTCAACAGCTCACTACAATTAATCGGCTCCTCTGGGATAGGCTTGTCAAACCCGAATTGCCGCAGAACTCGACCCGATTGTTGGTATACAACAATCTTGTAACAAACTAAAGGACAGACGACCAACCAGCGTCTAACCATGTCAACATCCGGTGGATGAACTAGGTCAACAAGATCGTACGACCGCCAACGAATGTCTCTCCTACGTATGACATCCATGTAATGACGGTATCTACAGATATGAGTATATCTAGTTTGCCATGTCTGAAACACATTAAACCTGCAACAAAAAATATAAGCAAAAACAACTTATATATATATATATATAATGGCAAACCCACAAATGCAATACTTGTTTCCATATATCTTGTGATGAAGGACATCCAGATCGTCCAATCGTGGAAGGTCGGGAGAGATAGTCGGAAATCTTGTCCATGCCCACAATTGCAACAAAAGTGCACACCCACCCATCTCACAATGTGAGGCACATGTGTCCTTGCAAAACTCCCTATATAGCGATGCAAGAACAACAAATCCCCAACTAAACGAACCAATGTGTTCAAAATTGTTTAGATATAGCAAATAACGAGCTGGCACAAAGCTGGAGGCGGTGTCCACGAACAACATCCTGCCTAAAATACGCAATATCAGTGCACGGGTGTATATGATGCGTTCAACTTCTGTGCCAGCATGGACGGAATAATCATCAAATTGCTCCCGTAAATAGTGGAGCCCCAATAAACCTCCATGTAAATCCCGACCCGCAGCAGGCTGCACCCCTAAAAGGTCACCAACTATCTAGCGAAAGTTATATCGTATGTGGCGGTCTGACACAACCTCACCATCTATCGGCAGCCCAACAAATGATGTACATCCTCTAGGGTGATGGTGACCTCACCCATGGTCATATGGAATGTCCGTGTCTCAGGGCACCATCGCGCAACAAGAGCTGAGACAAGGTGTAACACTCCAATATTTTTATATACGTGTTAAATGTGTAATTGAGGAAATGTTTTAGATCAATTAGTATTATGTGATTAAAGGATTTTTTTACCTAGAATAGAGATTAGAAAAATTTCAATACAATACTCCTAGGTAATAAATTACTAATAGGTGACAAGAAAATCTAGAATAGAATTTCTAGGAACTTTACTACACA
>PYAF01004721.1:307932-328660 GCA_007407185.1 Glycine tomentella | reverse complement strand
ATTAAAGTTATGACATAGCCTTTTATGTTTTCCAATCTACTTGTGGATAAATCCAATAAGATTTACTATCAAACCTTTATTTCAAAATCATTTTCAAAACTTCACTTATTTTCAATTAATCATTGGTCTTTTTAAAATAAATTATCCGCTGCAAATAAAATAAATACGAATAAAATGAAAGAGTGAAGTGGTGGTTACACAAGGTGGTTGTCGATCTAAATAATACATTATACCACAGTTACATATATGTTACACTACAATCATAACACCATAATATATTATACAATATAGTTACCTCGTGGTTGCGCAGACGCGCAATGTGGTAAAAACCTGCCTGTATAAGCGACGGGTGGATGTCCTCTGGTATGGTCTGATGATCATGCGTCGAAGTATGCCTTACATTAATAACACGATCCTTTGTCGTCAGATCACCCTGCGAATTCCACACATTCGTGGATACATGTCTATCCTATAACGCCAAAAGAGTCCATACAGATGGATTGGGGTCAATGATGCTCATTGCAGGCTCAGTTGCGGGAGGTGCTAGGATATTTTGATCGTGATCCATCCTAATGTTTCAAACCTAAAACCTATATTTGAAAAAAATAAATATATAATAATAAATTTAAAAATAATGTGTTTCAGAATTATATAAAATATATAGATAAAAATAAATTATAAAAAAAATCCGCAAATATATATATATATATATATATTAATTATAAGAACCAAACAATCATAACATAAAAAAATCATCTACCTTATCAATTAACAATCCTAATTTTTAACTACATATCCTCTAACCTAATGTTTCAACCCTAAAACCTATATATTAACAATATATATATATATATATATATATATATATATATCAATTATAAGAACCAAACAATCATAAAATAAAATAATCGTCTATCCTATCAATTAACAATTCTAATTTTAACTATATATCCTCTAACCTAATGTTTCAAACCTAATACCTATATATTAACAAAATAAATATATAATAATAAGTTACAAAAAACAAATAATACAAAATAGAACTTACTTGTAATGAAAAAGACAGAGCAGCGCAGAGACACACTCACACAGGAGGGTCACTTTCAGAATTTTAGAATCTCAGAGAATGAATGAAGGAGTGAACAATGAAGGAGGAGGGAGCAATTTAAATAGGGTGCCACGTAGACATATTTCGTTGGGGCCTACAGCGAAATACGTATATGTTTGCCACGTGTCCATAACGATCCCTTTGTTTTGGTGACCGTTGGACGTATTTCGCTGGGGGACCAAGCGAAATATGTGGCTGCCACGTGTTTCTGACCGTTGTTGACCACAAAATTCGCTAGGGGTGTAACGAATTACGTGGCCACCAGATTTTCGGCACGTCAGCTTCCCTATTTCGTTGGAGATGATAGCGAAATACGCCACGTGGGTAAAATTTACTGTTTGCGTGGAATTTCGGTATATTTTTTAAAAAAGTGGGGCAGTACGATTGTTGTCCCGGATAAGAAGGAGTATAATATTATAAGTGTTTTATTCTTAATTTTAACTATTATGATGATTTGTTATTTTTGTTGCTAAGTTGGAATATACAAACATGCCTATTTCTTTTCAAATAATAGTTTTTTTAATTACTATTTTATTTATTTTATTGATTAATGTGCTGTGTTGTATTTGTTTCTCATACACTCACATGGGAGTACGTTAATTAAAATTTTATTTAGTTAATTAACGTCGATGCTTAATGTCAAATTTTACTATGTAGATTACTACAGTAAAATTCAATTTTAATTAAAAGAAAAATACAAAAAAGTATTCCATCTTAATTTTGTGGTTATTACACTCATGACAAATCTTCTTTCATTTTTTTTACGTTGTACTCCCACAACAGAGATGTTGTACTACAACAACGAATTCCTCTATGAAATAGTACAAATACTCCTATTTTATTCTTCTTTTTCTTTTTTCCCCTTGATTTTTTTCTATCTAAACTACAATGAATAGAGGTATCAGACCAAGAATAACACTAAGTTAACATATAGTATTATATTAAAATCATTATACACGGGTGAGATTATTTTAATTTAATTAAAAGTATCATATTTTAGTTGGATTAAAACTCAAAGAAGAGTTTTGTTGCTTATAACAGAAGTAATCTTATTCAATTCAAATAAAATTATTTCTAATGAAAGATATCTATACAAAAATAACAGTATTATATTATATAATCTATGCACTTGCATGGTATTTATCTTCAGATAATTAAAAGATTAGCCCAACATAAAAGGTACAATAGTCAGGGGCAGACCCACATTTGCGCAAGTGTCCGCACATGCGTACATAAAAGTTTAGAATAATATTTACAAAATTGTCGTCCTTCTCTTCTCTTTCGTTCAACTGTTCAAGGCTTCATCACTGCCTCTCCTCCCGAGCTCTCTTCCTCTGCCACCGTCGACCACCAGAGCCTCCTCTGCCACCCTCATCCGTCGTGTCGTCGTCATCAATTTGCTCCCTTGGGACCTCGTCACGACCGCATCGACAATAGCTTCCCCTCGTCGGCTCGTCCACACCGTCGTCGCGATAGCTGACCGATCCTGTCTCCGACGACCACCTCGACACCTTCAAGGCTATGTACGAACGCTTTTTATTTATTTTCCATTATAATGTTTTTGCTTTTTTTGTGTTATTTTTGGGGTTTTGATCTGGGGGAGGGGAGCAGTGGGGTTTGAAATTGGCGCAATGAGGGGAAAAAGAATGGATTTTTGGAAAAGGGTATGGATTAGAATGATTGAAACTTGTGAGTGAGCACGTGGTGTTTGTGAAAAGTGCTCTGAGAACTGAAAATGGAATTTGCCCTCTTTGTGTCATTGTGTGTTTGCTAATTGGCTTTACTGTTACTCTGTTAGTGTAGGTTGTGTTGAATCATATGTATTATATCGTATTCCTAACCATTGAACACATTGGGATAGAAAATTGTTGGTGCTTGATTCCTATTTTGAGGTCACGGGGGGAGCGTGTATTGTTCCCTGTCTATTTTGCCTGAATTTGGGATTTGAAATTACTACTTTTGTTATACCTGATATTGGGTTTAACTTGAAAGAATATTGAATTGAATCTTTAACAGGGGTGATGCTAAGGATGTTTGATTTTGTGTTTGTGGCTTTGAGTGTAGAAGGGGGCTTTATGAAACTTAATAGCAACCCATTAGTATGCTTTTGTTTTGTAGAATTTTGTTAATAGTTTGCTTAATCAATATGCATAATTCTTGTTCTCATATGATATTTTTGTTTAACTGACACATTGGATATTGTTTTTGTAGTTTTGGTGTGGTACTCTTGGTGAAGCCAAGGAAGTATTTTTCCATTCATCAAGTGAAGGGAGAACTTACCATATTGATTGAAGGGAAATCACATTCTAAAGTTGAACCTCCATCAAACATTGAGCTTGAGAGTGAAATAAGAGAACTGATTGCAAGTGGTGAAAGTCTTTCCACAGTAATAGCTTCCCTAGATTCCTATGCATTCAATTTTCGTTTAATAGAAGCTTAATATAAGGTTGTCCATGATTTAAATAAGTCAAGCTAATGAAAATGGTTATGGATTTGGACATATGTGGGCCAGTGTGGCTCTGCAAAAGTGATCGTTAATTTCTCAATCTTTAGAGTGAAAAGAACGGGGAATGTGAAAATAGATAGTATCCATTTTGGCAAAAAAAAATCCTACTCAACTCATCTTCATTCTAAATGCATTTCACTATTCACATGATGTAAAAACTCTTGTTTTCTCTTTTACTATCGTAGACTTGAATTTTAGTTATCCTGAAAATTAGCTTAAAATTTTCTAATTTACCTCAAAGTTGATTCACTCACTTTTACAATTGAGTCAGTTCATTTTTTTTTCTCCTTTCCTTTCAGCATTTTATTGTGTAAAACCCAATGTGTTTGTTTGGTAAGTTCAACTGCTGGTGTGTATTTAGGCTGTCAAATTGGTTACCAGCAGAACATAAGTGAGTAGAAAAACAATATATTCATTTGCCTTAATTGCAATTGTATTTTAACTATTATAGACAAATAGCAACTAGCAACAGGGAATTTGCAGTCGTTGGGTTCTAATTGTGGGTTCGTAATTATTTAACAAGTCTCAGTGAAAGGTAACTTTCTATACTTATTTATTTGTTATAACTGTTTTAATAGCATAAACAGTATAATTGATATTTACTTTTTTATTTGTCAGGGATAAAATCTTATTTCAAACATCTAAAACCCACAAATACAGAAACTAAATTCGATCAACCTCAGAGACAAAATGTTTCAATTGTGAAAAATTCTCCTCAATCTCAAGGACAAAGTGTACTACCACAAGCATCTCAATTTCAAAGTTTTGAACAACCACCTCAAGCAAAAGTTAATATAGAAAATCTTGAAGCGGATCCGGGAAAAAGACCTTTAATTTATTTAATGACATCAAATCCTATAAAGAGAAAGGATATTTGGAGAGCTTATTTGCTCAAGGGGCCAACTCAACCAATTCTTAAACCATTCCCTCAAATAGAAATGTTTGGAAAAATGTTAGATTCAATCCTAAGTGGTATGAAGAATTTGGTTCTTGGTTGGAGTATAGTGTATCACAAGATGCATGTTTTTGCTTGTATTGTTATCTATTTGATATGGAGGTTAGAGGTAGTGGTTCGACGAATGAAACATTTGTCAGTACGAGGTTCAAAAATTGGCAGAAGAAGGATAGAATCAAAGTTCATATTGGGGAGTATAAGAGTGTTTATAATAGATGTTATCAAGCTGGTCAAGATTTGATGAAGCAAAAGCAACATATTGATATTGCCTTTTCAAATATTTCTGAACAACAAAGATTTGATTATCGTATTCAGGTAAAAGCTTCTTTAGATTGTGCTAGATACCTACTATGAAATGGTTATCCTTTTCGGGGACATGATGAATCTGAAAGTTCAAATCAACAAGGTTTATTTCTTGAAACTCTAAAGTTTTATACTAAGCCAAATAAAGAGATGAGTCATGTGGTCTTGCAAAATGCCCCCGATAATCACAAATTGACTTCACCAAAAATTCATAAAGATGTTGCTCAAGCTTGTGTTGATTTGACTGTTAAAGCAATAATTAGTGATCTCGGGGATGATTACTTTTCCTTGCTAGTTGATGAAGCCTATGATGTTGCAATTAAAGAACAAATGGCAGTTGTACTTCGATATGTAAACAAAAAGGGGTCTATTGTTGAATGTTTTATTGACATAATTCATGATTCAAATACTACTGCACAATCACTAAAAGAAGCGATTGATGGGCTATTTTATAAACTTGGTTTAAGTTTGTCTAAATGTCGCGGTCAAGGCTATGATGGTGCTAGTAAAATGTGAGGTGAATTCAAAGGGCTTAAGACTTTGATTTTGGTAGACAACAAATATGAATGATACATTCATTGTTTTTCTCATCAATTACAGTTGGAACTTGTGAAGGTTGCAAAATATCACAAAAAGATTCAAGAATTTTTTGACATGCTTCAAAAGATGGCTACCGTCGTGGGGGGTTCATGCAAGCAGAAGGAAATTCTTCAAATGAATCAATATGAGCATAGTGTTGAAAGAATTGTTTGTGGTGAAATACCAACTGGAAAAGGTTTAAATCAAGAGACAACCTTAAAGCGACCTGGAGACACTCGTTGGGGTTCCCATTTTGGTACGGTTACAAGTATTATCTCATTATTTTCTCCAATAATTTCCTTGATGAAAATTATTGAAGACGACCTTAAGAATGATGCTGCAAGAACTAATGCAGGTTGCATTTTGTATGCCATGGAGGATTTTGAGTTTGCATTCTTGTTGCATCTTATGCAACTTATCTTGGGGATTTCTTATGAGTTGTCGCAAGCACTACAAAGAAAAGATCAAGAGATTTTAAATGCAATTGGAATAGTGAACATAGTCAAGTCTTGTTTACAAGAGGTGATAGATAATGGCTTTGATGAATTGCTTCAAGAAACAAACCTTTTTGCCAATAAATATGATATTGACATTTTGAAATGGAGGATGTTTATTGTCCTAAAGGAAGATCAAGACGGAGATTGGAATCATTCACATTCTTGCACTACTTTAAAGTAGAGTTATTTAATATAGTGATAGACACTCAGGTTCAAGAATTGGGTGATCGATTTGACAATGTCAATACCAAGTTGCTTGAGTGTTTGAGTTGTCTTGATCCTCATGACTCATTTGCTACTTTTAACAAAGAAAAGTTGATTGAGTTTGATAGATTTTATCCTTTGGAGTTTGATGAGCATGCAGATATTCCTCTTTTCTTTCTTCAAGTCTCTGTAATTTTATTGTTGATGTAAGAGCTGATTCTGATTTTGTCAATTTGAAAAGAAATTCTGACCTTGCTTTGAAGATGATTGAGAATAGAAAGGATATTGTTTATCCATTGGTTATTTGTTGATAAAGTTGGCACTCGTTCTACTGGTAGCAACAACTAGTGTTGAGCGAGTTTTTTCTGCAATGACTTTTGTTAAGGATAAGTTGCGCAATTGAATGAGTGATGATTGGTTTAATGCATGCATGCTAACTTATGTTGAATGTGATATATTTAATAAGATTGATGATGAAGATATCATGCAATATTTTCAAGGAATGGAGAATGCTTTTGTAATCATTCTATTGTGATCATAAACCTTCACGGTAGTTTTCTGCTTATAGGTTTTTTCTTTGTTTCTTAATGTGAGTTATAATGAGTCTTGTCCTACTTTTTGTGTGAATTTATTTTTTTAATTGGGGTTTTCTTTCAGGTTATGTGCCATATTCTAGCTTAAAAAGAAAGGATTGATGCCAGGTTTGACATTCTCAAACGAGTTAATATCTAGAGATGAGGACCTTTACTATGATTTTGCTTGCCTTCTGTACAGGTAATGTTTACTTTTTTATTCACCATTATAAATAGAATGATGATGTATGGATGTATTGGAGTATATTCTCATATTTGTTTTGGAGGATTGGTAAAATTTGGGGCTAAATGATTGGTCAAACTATTATCTGCATCTTGTTACAAAAACAACTACATTTTGAGTTCATAACTTTGTACATTTTGAGTAGCGCTGCCCCCGAACCCCCGCCACTAAGTGTGTGGAAATAAATAATTTTTCCTTGGTCCGCCACTGACAATAGTGACAATTGTTTGAGCATATATTTATATATATAACATCAAAGAAATAAGACAAGTCACATACCAAAACTAGAACTATACATAATCTTTAAGAAAATGCTAGCTTGACAAATCAACATGTATCATTTGTCCCAAGTGTCAAACTGAGCACACAACAATGTAGCCAATGTTGGAGGCTTAGAAAAAGATAGCTTCAACTTCTAACAACATGTGTTTGATGTTCAATTTTCGTGTTTGAAGTTTGATTCACAAAACTTGTTGTGTCAATGTTCTGGGGACAACTCTGCTCCAATATTGTTCGGAAGTGTTGTTGGTTCTTTCTTGTCAAGTGGTGCAGACACCTTTTGTGACACATATAGTGAACTTCCTTGTCATGAAGTGTCACTTTATGAGCATTTCAGACACAAAAACAACATCTTGGAGGGTGATGATTTTGCCCCAGTTACTGAGGTTGGTGTAAATGGTGTTTAATGTTGCTATTTGGTGTTTTAATTTTTATTTTTTGAACACTATTACAAAAAGCACATTCTACATCAATTGCTATTTGGTGTTCTAATTTTGATTTTTGAACACTATTACAAAAAGCACATTCTACATCAATTATTTAGCCCTTTCTACGACGATTGTACAACCGTCTTTGTATCAGACGTCATTGAAAGTCATCATTTTCTAAGACGGTTGTACAACCTGTTGGATATAGAGGGAGTAGCAAGAAGATGAAGCTAAAGAAGAAGCTTGTGCCTTAGAAGAAAGTTTTGAGCTTTTCATTGTATGTATGTACATGGTCATTAACTTGCATACATGATTTCATTAAAAGCATTAAAGTTATTCATAATTTTAAAAGAAATGAAATTATCATGGTTAAGTTTTTGGAAAAACGAAATCTTACTGTTTTAATCTATTACATAACAGATTAATCGATTACAAGTCTTTGTTTTGATTCTGGAAAAACCATGAAGAACAATTTAATCGATTACAACCTTCTCGTAATCGATTACATAGAATAAAAAGAAAATCATGTATTCCTGTTTTAATCGATTACTGAAGTTCAATTTTTTTATGTGCCTGACTAACTTAATCGATTACCACATTATGCAATCAATTACATAAGCATATTCTAGAAATCATGTTCATCTGGTTTAATCGATTACCACAAACAGTAATCGATTACATAAGCTTGTTTTATAACTTGTCATGTCTGCTTTAATCGATTACAACTCGAATTAATCGATTACTTTGTTCCTTATAAAGCCCAGAATAAGCTATGAACATTTTAATCGATTATTTGGCACTTTAATCTGTTGGATATAGGGGGAGCATCATGAAGACTAACAAGGAATTGTTTCAAAAATGTGTTTTGAGCTTTCAACATGCTTGAAGTGCCTTGAAGTTAATGACATAATTCAAATGTAAGAGAAAGGCAATCTGATTGATCCATACATGCATTCATTCATTCATCTAAAAGCTTAAATGTCTTTTCCTAAAACATCAAAGCTTTTTGTAATTCAAAAAAGTTTTAAATTGATTAAAATGTTTTGGAAAAATAGATTTTCTACTGCCTTAATCGATTATGTGAGTATTATAATCGAGTATTTTGTTCTTTGTGAAATCTAGAAAATCTTTATAAACAGTTTAATCGATTACCTATCGGAATAATCGATTATTTGGCCTTTGATTGAAACTAGAACTGCTATGTTAAATGTTTTAATCGATTACCAACATTTGTAATCGATTGCATAGTTGAAATCAGTTTTAAGACTTCCTGGTTTAATCGATTACCATTATTCGTAATCAATTATATAATTGAACTCAGTTTTTAAGGTTTGTTGGTTTAATCGATTACCAAACCTTGTAATCGATTACATAGTTCATTTTGTGAAAATGTACTTCCTGGTTTAATCGATTACAGCTTGGGATAATCGATTATTTTGCTCGTTGCTGAAACCCATAAAACTTCATGAACAGATTAATCGATTACAGATGTATTTTAATCGATTACAGATGTATTTTAATCGATTACATATGTGTATTAATCGATTATTTGGCGCGTGTAATCGATTACAGTTAGTTACAACTTTCTGTTATAAATAGAATGAAAGCTTAGCTCGAAAATAACTTTGTTCATTTGTAATTCTGAGTATACACAAGCTTTCTATTCTCTCTCAAAGTGATTTTATGAGTTCTATTACTTCTTGCCACTTTCAAATCATTCATGGGTTATTGAGTGAATCTTGAGCAAGAAACATTTTCAAAGATAAGGAAAATATGTGCTGATTCATTTTTGCTATTCAACCTGGATTTGGTAATACATGTGCATTACATTCTCTAGATCATCAGGTTGTATTTCTCCTTAATCTTTGTGTGTAAATTCGTATTCTAAAATTCTGTTGAAATTACTATTGTAAGTGGGTTCTTTTGGCTTGGTTCTAGAGAAGGGTTCTCTAGATTAAAGAACAGAGTAGTGTTCTCTGGTTCTTGTTCCTTAGAATTCTGATAGGGTTTTAGTTTTCTATTCTTTATCTAGGGTTGATAAATGGGAGATCTTGTAATAAGCTTGTAAGAACAAGATTTATAATAGTGAAACTCTAATCTAGTGTTGATTAGAAGAAACTGGATATAGCTTCAGTTGTGAAGTGAACCAGTATAATTGCTTGTGTGATCGTTTCTCTATCTCTTATACTCTAATTGATCATTAATTCTTTGTTTCATATTCATTGTTCAACAAGTACTGTTTTGAGCTTATTGATTCCAAGGGGCTGAGCAATTTGATTGAGTAAAAAGATTTCTTGATTTTGAAAGTGATAAAGATCCTTAAAACTCTGATTTGAATAATTTTTAAAATACCAAGGTTTAACCAATTCACCCCCATCTTGGTTATTGTGAGTATTCCCTTTATTTTCATAATTGATTACATATGCTATTTTAATCGATTACTAGGCGTTTTAATTGATTACATTATGTTATAAAAATCTGTTATAAATAGAGTGAAGGCTTGTCTGATCTTTTATCTTGAATACTTCGAATTCTCTGAGCATATACAAGCTTTCTCAAAGTTAGAAACTAATTTTTTGAGTTAACAGAGCTCTTGTCCCACTCTTTAATCTTCATGGTGTATTGAAAGATTTCTTGGGCAAGATTTTCAAAGAAGCTTTTGGAGAGAAAGTTCTGAAATTAATTTCTTCATTTCAACTCTGATTGGTAACTCATATTCATTCATATTCATTGGATAATTAGGTTGTCTCTCTCCATTAATTCTTGTTGTAAATTCGTTTTTAAATTCTTAGTTGTTTGTAACGATTGTAAAGGATTCTTAAGGCTTTTTCTAGAGTAAGTTTCTCTAGAGGGAAAGAGTAGAGAAGTGTTCTCTATGTCTTGATCACTAGGAGTCTAATAGTGTTTTAGATTTCTATTCTTTATCTAGGCTTGATAAAGGGTGATTGTTGTAAAGCTTGTAAGAACTAAAAATTGATAATAGCGAAACTCTAATCTAGTATTGATTAGAAGAAACTGGATGTAGCTTCTCTTGAGAAGTGAACCAGTATAAATTCTTGTGTTGGTTTTCTATTCCTTAATCTCTTCTTGTTATCTTGATCATTAGTTCTTGGTGTTATTCTCATTACTCAACAAGTTCTGTTTTAAGCAATTGATTTCTTGGGCTGAGTGGTTTTATTGATTGAAGCATTCTTGGTTCAATTGTGATTAAGATCCTTTAACACTGATTTTACAAATAAATTTTTAAAGACCAAGTTTAAACTAATTCACCATTCTCTTGGTTATTGTGGGTATTCCTATTGTTCAACCATCTTTGTAGCGCTCATTTTCTAAGACGGTTCCTTTAAAGAGCTGTCTTAGAAGATGATTTTTTTTTAAAAAAAGTAACATGTATTTCTAAGATGGTTTTTTTTCTTCTAAAAACCGTCTTAGAATGTGGTCATTCAAAGACTGTTCTTCTAAGAACCTTCTTAGAATACTCAGATTCTAAGAAGAACTATCTTAGAAATAAGTTTTTTTAAAAAGATATATATAAAAATTTAAACAAAGACGGTTTTTCCTAAAAAACCGTCTTAGAATGTTCACATTCTAAAATGATTTTTCTTAGAACCGTCTTAGTTAAAGGTGTTTTTTTAAAAAATAAATAAATTTAAACTAAATAAAAAAATAAAAATATGCAATTTTTATAACCAATAGTTTTTATTTTTTATTATTCAGTTTGCAACTTGTATAAATTAATATATAATCTTTATTATTTAGTATCATATTTTTATTATTTAATTCATAGTGTTTGATATAATTTTATCATTTTCTAATAAATAATTCTGTTACACACGATGGAAAACACTATGAAGAATAACAAACAAGTCTTGGAGATTTCACTGTACCTCAAGTATCCTCAGCATATCTTTCCTAATCAAAAAGATACCCTTAATTAACAAAAAATTATAAGAGAAAAGAAAAGGATATGTTAGTATCTGCATCACAAACTTCACAATTTTGGTTTAGCGTAATAAGGTTCCCAGTCATGAGCATCCTTGAAGTACAAATCACCCCCATCATATACATATTATTCCTACATCAGTAATTGACAGATTAAAGTTATGTATTTGCCTTATACAAGACTGGAAATTAAGTCCTTCCCGACCCTTGCTGTCACAGTGAGCACCAGAGGCACAAGGACCTTGGTCAGCACATAGCATGATGCACATCTAACCAATATTGTAATGTATCAGCAAGATACACTACTACAAAAGGCATATTCTACGACGTGCAATCGACGTCGGTCGTTCAAAACCCGTCGTTGTAGCATAACCGGTGGCAATTATGTAATTTTTTCATCATTAATACAAGAACAACGTCGGTTTATATGATGACAGACGTTGTTTTCCATGATTCAAAGTCGGTTTTGATAACAACCAACTTTGATGCTTTTTAAAATAAAACAAATTAATTTAGGAACCCCCTTTCTCTGCGCCCTTTTCACAAAAATCCCTAACCTCCATTACAGAGGTCCCTCACGAAGAACGCGTTTCAATCTTGGAAGAAGAACGTATAGCCAACATTGCAGTGAAAGTAGTAAGCAACATGTCACATGGTTTCCTTTCATCTATTTCTTCAATCTTCACTCATTGTTCTTGTTTGAGGTTAGACGCAAAAGGTGCTCTTGAAGACCGTCGCTTCGCCACCGCAGCCACCTAAATCAACGTCACTTTCGACAGCGAGTCCAACATTGGTTCCGGCATCTGTCCGCCGCAACTGAAGGTCTACGAGGTCAGGGAGCTAAGGTTCTTGTTGGATGGAGCGCGAATATTGTGCTCTCTTTCTTAAACCTAAGAGAGGTAACTTATCAGATTGTAGAAAATTTATAAATTTAATGAGTAAAGTAATTTTATTTTGTGAAAAGAGTGGCTATGAATCGTTTCAGATCAGTTGCAGTGTTATTCTAACTGGTTGAGTTGGTTAGAGTTTAGTGGGGGTGGTTGTGAGTTGGTTCTGATCGGTTACACTTTTTAACAAAATGTTTGAGTTAGGTGGAGTTCTGTTATTGGATTGTTACAAGTTTCAACTTTTAAACTATCAATAACATACAGTTTTCCTCTCTCTCTGACACACACACACACACACACACTCACTTAGTTCTCTTTGGTTGTGATGCCTTTGTAGGTGAAGATGGAATTTAGGGCTAGTCTATCAATAATATTTCTGGTTATCAAAATATGGATTGTTAAAAAATGTTGCCGAGTGAGTGTGCTAGTGTTAGTATGTTGTTGTTGTTAATATTTCTGGTTATCAAATGCTTCTGCTATGTTGGTTGACAGCAACATGATTGAGGATGCTCACCCATCAAGAATATTTGGCAATGTTGTGGAGACCAGCGGTCCATGTTCCAAAAGGATAAGGTAATTGTTAATTTTTAGCAAATGATAGGGAAATAATCAATGCTATTCCTGAATTAATATCAAATAAGAGTTTTAATCCATGTTTTGTTGCTTTTATTAGGTTTAGCTTTCTCATAGTTTCCTCTTTTCTCTCTAATATCTTTTTCTGTATGTTAAAAATACAGTTTGGCTTTTTTCTAGTTAGATGTCAGGTGTCAAGTTTGATTTTTCTAAGGCATTTAAATAACTGTTGGAGACATTGGAGTTTAATAAAATGATTTGGATATATGATCTAGGGGAATTTGATGTAATTGAAGAATTGAGTGTTTAAAATGAATGCATTGAAAAAGTAAAGGACTAAAACAATTACAAAGAAAAAAAATATTAGGACCATAAGCTTAATTAAGGCATAATTTTTTCATTGTCAACTTGTCATACTGATGGGTAACAAAATGGAAAATTAATCCAAGAGTACTCCTGTTGATTGGATACTCCCATGATAAATGTAGAGTACTCCTTTAGGGTAGAGTGCTCCTCTGACTTAACTTTCAGATGCTCTCTAAATTAAGGGAGTATCAGCCAAAGTTGTTCAAGGCATTTGATGAGAATCTATACTCTATATATAGACCAACATTGATGGCAGTATCACCATCTTCGGAATCATCAACTTCAACAACCACTTCTTTATCTTCTCTCAAAGTTTGTGTTTCTACTTTGTGGCTGTATTGTAATGTTCCATTGAGAGACCTTTCCATTTTCTTGTTGTAGTTTGCTGAAACAGTTGCCCCTGTAGGTAAAAAGAATGACCCCCCTATATTATTTTCTTCAACTACCACAAAATAACAAACATTAGTTTAATTGGCAAATGGGTGCCAAACTGCCAATGAACCTTTTTTTCTTTCTTAAGAGATATAAAACCAACGTAGCCTAAACCAGTTTTGTGTTAACAGTTATTGAATGAAAAACAAGAAAATTAACAAAAATATTTAGCAGGAAAGTAACAATAAGAAACATAAGATACCCAACAAGGATGTACAAAGAACAGTATTAGTACCTTTGTGTACCAATAAAAAATAATTATTTATATTAAAGTGACATCAGAAATTAATTAGCATTTAATTTCAATGGTGTTTTAAATTTTATAACCACATATTGAGCAACATTGGAGGGTCTCTTCCATATAAGGTCCTAAAAGTAGACATTTAGCATGAATGAAGGTTAGTATTGGAAAAGGCTGCAAAAAGACCAACATGAGATACAGCTGGTACTAAAGGTGAGCAGGAGATAAAGCTTGGTACATGTTCCTCAGGCAAGTGTCACAAGAAAGCAACATAGTTTTTACCATTACCCTTCATGCCTTCCCAATACAAAATGCCAGCAATCCTCCTATGATCTATAGTTTCAATAAAATTTCCTATCAAGTGGATAGGTGTCTACGCTTCCTTAATTTGTTTCCTGCTTGATGCATTCCTTTTTTATATTGCTGAATTGATTTTACCTTACTCTGTAACACAAAGAACAGCCCCTAGTATCTTTAAAATACCACAAATGCCTATGCACACAAGTAGCACACAACTTATTTCTTGATAGACTCACCTAGTCTCTTGCAAATTAACACGAACTTCCTTGAGCCCCCCTTCATATATGTTAAAAAATTAGATTGTAAATATTATCCAGTTGATTGAATTTTTTTTATTCAGCTCTGAAATCAACTAAATTATGGGAGGATATTTCCATCCATGATGCACAAGTTAATGAGATGTAATATGCTCATGTTGTTCTGAGTGATATGCTTTTTTTTTTTTTTTTTTGTGGTAATATGATTCATTTATTGCACTTATAATTACAGGAAAAGGATCTAAGAATCGCTTGGCAATACAATATGTATTTTGGTGAGCCTCAGCTAAATTTGAACACTAATAATGACAAGTTTGTCTATACTCTTCTTTCCATTGTTCTTCAATTAAATTATCATTTGTTGTGTTAATTTTTTTTTCCTTCTTGTCACAAGTAACTAATACATGTTTATCTAAGTATCACTATGGATAATTTATTATACATGGATTTGCATTGTAGTTATTTTAATTATGTAGTTGATTGAAATTATGTGGTATTTGTTAGTGTTTTTCAGTATAGTTTACAAGTGATATATCTCATGTTTGTAGTTATTAATTAGTACTACTTCTTTCTTTCTCAAGTTCACCGAATTATTGCTGTCTATATATGGCTAAGAACCAAAGCAGTTTCTTATATTTATTTGTTGTTCCAAGCAGTAAGTCCCCTCTTTCTTTTCTTCTCAAAATTTGTGATCCATTGTTTTCATTTTTTTTTTCATCATCTTTATGTAAATTTCATAGTAATTATACCCTGTTTTTCTTGCTAATACATATGGTACACCTTTTTGTTTATTTTCTAATACATATATTTATTTTTATATATACACATTCAAAGTCGGTTATTTAAAACAACTATCTTTAAATTGTCAGTCTAGTCATTCAAAGTCGATTATTTCAAATAACCGTCTTAGATCCTTCAATTTTTGTTTTTTTTTTAAAATTAATGGATTCAAAGTCGGTTATTTCAAATAACCGTCTTAGATCCTTCATTTTTTGTTTTTTCTAAAATTAATGGATTCAAAGTCGGTTATCTAACACAACCGTCTTAAAATTGTGAGTCTAGCCATTCAAAGTCAGTTATTTCAAATAACCGTCTTAGATTCCTGCATTTTTTATTTTTTTTTTTATTTTTAAATTAATGGATTCAAAAACGGTTATTTAAAACAACCGTCTTTAAATTGTTTGTCTAAGCACGCATTCAAAGTCGGTTATTTTAAAGAACCGTCTTAGAAATCTTGACTTTTTTTTGAAAAAAATTTAATGCAATTCAAAGTCGGTTTTTTCATAAAAACCGTATTTGAATCTTGACATTCTAAGACGGTTATTTAAATAACCGTCTTTGATTGTGCGAATAAAAAAAAAAAATAAAACCACCTTTCAAAGACAGTCGAACGGACGTTGTATTATGCCTCCTTTCAACGACGTCTTAGACAAAGTCGGTTGTATAACCGACTTTGTATACCTATAATGACCGACTTTGTATGCGTGTGTTGTATAGAAGATTATGGAAGATGATATCAACAGTTTGCTATAAAATAAAATGATTTAATTACTCGTTTAGTCTTTAAATTTGTATAATCTTTACTTTGCATTTAAAAACTATTTATTTTTGTTTTCATACATATATTTTTTAATCTGTGTTAGTCCTTATGATTTTGGACGACAACGACTAATACTAGTTAAAAAAAGTATATACGTGGAAACTAAAACAAGTAATTTTTTTTTAACAAGAAAGTCAGTTGATTTCCATTGATATGATTGACTGAAAACAAGTAGGGATGTCATGGAAATAATTATTGTGAGGATTCTCTAAAAATAATGCTAGAGTTTCGGCCACAAAAAAAAAAAAGTAATCTTTAAGTGTATGTAAATCGTAAAGATTATTATACAGGGAATAGATGAGTAATTAAAAACAATGTAAAAGAAAAGTTGACCGCATAAAAGAAGTTTGACTATAGAATGTAGAAGTAGAACATTTTACTCAAGACTAACACAGTCAAAGTAGAGGAGGAAAATATTCGATGAAACCTTTGTACTATTGAATAACCAAACCTACTTCAATAAATTGAATGCAGTAATGGGGAAGGCTGCGTTTAACGCACTTGAATTATGTAGCTAATTAAGAATTATGAATACCAGCTGGCCTCTTTAACACACTTGAATTGGAGGGGCAAAGTTTCATATTCTTAGACAAAGATATTTTGTACAATGTAAACACTTGTAATTTGTTAGTTAAGTATGTAAAATCTATAATTATGTTTGCACGAAAGGAACTAAAAATATATTATTTCTTTCTCTTCAAATTGTAGAGACTAAAAAAAATTAATTTTAAATTTGGATGAACAAAAATAAATTTATTTTATATTTGAGAAACTAAAAACATATATAAATCTAAAATCTTTTATGATTTTAAATTAAATTCATAATAGATAGTGAACTATATACGTCTCATCTCATTATGATAATAGCTCCCAAAGAGGAAACATGATGATTTGAAGCTTAGTGGGGAATCTTTTATGTTAAAAAAAAAAAAAAACTGATCTTGTTTGTGATCCTGACAAGAGAAAGCAGCTGCAGGGAATGAATGAGAAATTAATGAAGTTAAGTGAACTCACATGGATGCAGGCAAACGGTGTCTAGCTTCAACTGCATGAGGAGAAGTTCTCATTGACATTGTTCCTCTCATTTTAATTAACTATTCACCTATAGGGGCATGCAATTAACCATCTCACCACCTGCACAAACCAATAAAACAAGCTACTTAATGAATTAATTTATCTTAACAAAAGAAATGGTCCAATCAACTAATGAAAAACTAGATTAGTTCTCCTAAAAACATAATATATAGATCAAGGTGTTCAATAGTTTATCATGTTGAAGTTGCAAATATACCTATATATATACCTATATATATAGGTATATATATATCTGAATTGGTTTTCAATGTATGCTAGAGAAAAAATCAGAAGAAAACCCAAAGGAACTTCCAATACATAAGAAACATAAGAAACAGTGATTGTAAAAAAACATTAGTTTCATTTCTTTCATCTTAAATTAACCTATCTTCAACTTAATGCACACTTTTTTTGCTAAAACATAATTTCCAGTAGATCCTGCATATCGATAGAAAAGACAAAAATATAAACAGAGAAGTTATGCCTACAGCTAAATTTTCCCAAGTGTTAGAAGAGATGAAGAAAAAAAATCAATTAAGAAAAGGGTTAAACACAAATGTTTTCACAAATGGTTAAACCCTTGATATTTATATAAAAAAATGATCATACAATAAATTTCCTTTTCTCTAAGACAAAATTTAGCATAGTATATCTGTTAGATATAGGAGGAGCAACAACAAGATGAAGCATGTGCCTTAGAAGGAAGTTTTGAGCTTTTTTACATGCCTTGAAGATTGTAATTCAAAATTAAGTGTATGAGAGAAGCAATCTTTTGATCCTAGCATTGCATACATATAATCATTAACATGCGCACATGTTTTGCATTTAAAAGTATCAAAGTTATTCATGTTTTTAAGAGAAATCAATAAGTAATGACTAATGTTTTTGGAAAAATGTAATCTTACTATTTTAATCAATTACACAATGATTTAATCGATTATTTGCTTCATTTTAAATCTGGAAAAGCTTTGAAGAACAAATTAATCGATTACATGACTCTTGTAATCGATTACATAGTGTAAAATGAAAGTTATACATTGCTGCTTTAATCGATTACCATTAATCGTAATCGATTACATAGGCTTATTTAGAAAAACATGTTGTGCTACTTTAGTCGATTACCATTAATTGTAATCGATTACATAAGCCAAAAAAGAAAACAATACTTTGCTGCTTTAATCGATTATAGCTCGTATTAATCGATTATTCTGTTCATTGTAAAACCCAGAATGAAGCTTTGAACACTTTAATCGATTAAGTGACAACTTAATCGATTTCATAAGTCATTTTAATCGATTATGTGGCGCGTTGTAATCGATTACAGTCTGTTACAAAAAGCTGTTATAAATAGAATAAAGGCTTGTCTTGAAACTTAACTTGAATACTTCGAATTTTCTGAATATACACAAGCCTTCACAAAGTTAGAAAGTGATTTTTTGGGTTAACTAAGTTCTTGTCCCACTCTTTAATCTTCATGGGTATTGAATGAGTTCTTGGGCAAGATTTCTCAAAGAAGTTTTGGAGAGCATGTTCTGAAATTCCTTTTCTACAATTCAACTCTGATTGGTAAACCACATGCATTCATATTCATTGGATCATTAAGTTGTTTCTCTCCATTATCTCTGGTTGTAAACTTGTTTTTGTAATTTTGGTTATTGGAAGCTATTGTAAAGAGTTCATTGAAGCTTGTGCTAGAGTAGAGTTCTCTAGTGAAGAACAGAGTAGTGTTCTCTAGTTCTTGATCACTAGGAGTCTAATAGGGTTTTAGATTTCTATTCTTTATTTAGGATTGATAAAGAGAGATTGTTGTAAAGCTTGTAAGAACTGAAATTTATAATAGTGGAACTCTAATCTAGTGTTGATTAAAAGAAACTGGATGTAGCTTCTCTTGAGAAGTGAACCAGTATATATTCTTGTGTTGATTTTCTATTCCTTAATCTCTACTAGTTATCTTGTTCATTTGTTCTTGGTTTTATTATCATTACTCAACAAGTCTTGTTTTCAGCAATTGATTTCTTGAGCTGAGTGATTTGATTGATTAGAAGCATTCTTGGTTTAAAAGTGATTAAGATCCTTTAACTCTGATTTTATAAATAAATTTTTAAAATGCCAAGTAATAACCAATTCACCCCGTCTTGGTTATTGTGGGTATTCTTATTGTTTGCATATTCTTCAATTATGGCTATTGAATTATAACGTGCATTGTTTGCCTCCTCAAAGAAGCTAACTGGTATGACTACACCTAAATCTTTTGTAAGTTTCTGCATTCTGCATCATGAACATTGAAACAAGAATAAGATTAAGCCAATATAGTTCCTCTGCCCTTCCAGTCCATTGAGTGGCATGGAAGCAGTGACTAAGAAGTAGATTACAGAAGCTGCTTTTTCAATTATTTTACCTGAGGATTGTGGGATGGTCCTTATGTGGCTTAGCTCTTTGAATGAAATCCTCTCTTTGTGCCTGACAGAAGTAACAACCTTCAAAGAGTTCCTGAAATTATTCAAACTTCATTAATATGATTCAAACACACAACCAATTTAGTTAGAAGCAGAAACAAAATCCAGAGGACAATTGAATTAATGAGCCTGCTGATTCCCTTTTAAATATGGACATCATGGTCTCATAGAAATGGGGTTGTTTTCAAAAATTAGAATGTGGATGTGGAATCAATCATAGATTTGTCAAAGGTAAGAGTGTGGGCTTGGCTATAAGCCAAGGTGCCAACATTCAAGGTTCCTTTTTTAGAATGGCATTCTAATATGTCAGAGTGTTTAAATCTCCTAAAAAATTTATATATAGTGCAGTGAGAAATGAGTGTGAGGTTTGTTATTAGACTTTGTTCTATAGCAACTGATTTGTTGTAAAGCTTTGTTCCATAGTAATGTTTCCTCTGAATGTGGGCCATAATCAGTGCAAGCAAGAGCTAAAAATGAAACCTTTTAACCTGGGCAGCTCATAAACTACTGAACCTCGTTGTAACACCCCCGTAGGCCTCCAGTGCGTTATCATTAACGATATCGGTTTAATGTTTTATAAACGGAAATAATTACTCGGCGGAAGCATAGAATCGTTTTTCTTGATTCATTAGGTATGGAATTCAAAATAACAGACAACATATATATATATATATATACATATATATATATAAGGCACATAATACAAGCCCTACTGATCCAGTTTCGTAAAATAAACATAGACAGATAAGGAATCATATACAAGATAATCAGGAGGATAAACAGATTATTACTCATCATTATAGTTCTGTACATCCATATACATCAGAGTTTTCACCACACTGTGGCGATACAAAAGAATACTGCCCTCACTGAGGGTTACAGAACTATACAACCCTGTCCAGGGTACAAAACATATCAAAACACC
>PYAF01004721.1:274307-293722 GCA_007407185.1 Glycine tomentella | reverse complement strand
TTTATGGAAGCTTAATCCTTATTGGTTTTATAGAAGTAAAATCCTAGAAATCTTTTGGAACTAACTTAAGTGTGACAACATTCTTAAAATGTCACATAACTTTCTTTCAATATTTTTATCTAATTTTTTCATTGGTTCATTTTGTTTTTAATTAAAATATCTAGACTACTTTATTAAAGAATTCATTCCTCCCATAATGAAGAGAAAATTCCACAGATCACATCTTCCTTTTTCTGTGCTTTTGTGAAACTTAGGTTATTTTAAATTAAATCCTTTTTGAAATATTTTCCAAAATTTCTAAAAATTATATTTCATGGTTTTTCTTTATGAATAATGTCAATAATTCATTATCTAGGAGTATATTGTATTCTTGTCAGGTGTTTATAGCCTTACTGAGGCTATATGGCTTTATCAGGGCCAAAGGGTATTTTGGTCATTTTGAAAAAGTCCAGGGGCATTTGTGTCTTTTTCATAAGGGACATTTGTGTCATTTTTAATATGTTCAAGGGTATTTTCATCATTCTATCTAGGAATACATACTTACAGAAAATTTACATGTATATGAAAATATGAGGGTGTTACAACCTGCAACTCATGAGCCAGCCAACACACCGGCAACACAAGAGAACTCTGAAGCTTCACAACGCTTCATTCAGAACGCTCTCCAGTCGTTGTTGGCCCGAATGGAGAATCTGGAGAAGCGTTATGAACTACAGCGCTAGGAAGACATCCAACGGCTGATTGCTCAGTTGGAGGATCGCGATAACAGAAGACGGGGAAGAGGAACGTTGGCAAAATGCCGACGGAAAGCGAGGAGAGGAGCGTCGGCAAAATACATACTACATGGAAGATCATGCAGAAGCCGATCAGCCCATGCAACAGCTAGGAGATCGAGGCCAGCAACGTTGGCCCGAACAGCCGGGACCGACCAGATGGACCCTGTCGACCATTCCGAGCGGGGAAGAACGTCTCGTCCACAACAAGAGGCTCATCGCTCATCGTCGGCCATAACACCTGAACATGCCGTGGAGGAGAGACCGACGGGAGAGATCATCCGTCTTCCCGATCAAGGCGATGGCATGTACAGAAGGAAGTATAGTCGGGGCCACCAAAATAACAGTCCATTCATCGACCGCATAGTAAAAGCCCCGTTCTTGGAAGACTTCGACGGTTTTTTCTTGAACAAATACGACGGGAGCCAAGATCCACAGGTACATATCGACGAGTTCGATATGCAGATGTGCGTTCGTGGAATTGATGAACCCATCATATCTCGGATCTTCGCTATGACCTTTACCGGAGTCGCCCAGACTTAGTTCCATTCATTGCCGCTGAGGACCATTCGTAACTTCGAGGATTTCGGCCAAAAGTTTTTGCTGAATTTCGCAACAAGCAAGAAACAGCCAAAATCCGAGTTCGCCTTGGGAAAAATACGCCAGCAGAATGGGGAGACACTGCAGAGCTACTTGGACCGATTCAAGGAAGCCGCCCTGCAGGTCCACGGACTAGAAGAGAAAGTCCATGTCCACCTCTTGTCGGCCGGGCTTAACGGGTTTTCCCGACGTGCCAAGTCGATTTACAAGGACCCTGTGAAGTCCCTAAATGAATTTGGAATCCGGTCCAAAAAGTATTTGGAATTGGAGTAGATGGAGATCGCCAACTCGGCTCCGAGGGAGAACAAAAAACCCTCTTCACCGTGGAACCGACGTCCAGAAAATTTCCAAGTCGAACAGTCCAGCCGACATCCGACAAACACCTCGGCAGGCCGACCTCCGCGAGGATTCCCTGACACTCGCCCCAGGCCAGGGAGATATGAGCTGAAGTTCGACAGATATGCTCCGTTGAACACTACGCGAGGACAAATTTGGAAGGAGGTGACTTTCACGGAGATGAGGAAGGTCGACCAACCTCCTCTCATAGTTCGAAGAGAAGGGATGGATTACACTCGGTATTGTGACTTCCACAATGGACCGGGACATACGACCGACCAATGCTGGGAGCTCCGAGATGCCATAGAGAGGTTCGTACGTGAAGGCAAGTTGCGCCAATACGTAATTCGAACCCAGGGGCACCAAGCCAAGAGAAAAGCCCAACAGGAAAATAAACCACGGGACGACAAGAAGAGCAAGAAGGATGACGAGTTCCCAGAGCCCGAGTTCGAATGCAACGTCATCACAGGAGGATTGGGAGAAGGAGGCGACACGGCCAATCAGCGGAAGAAGTACCTGAAGGAGGTAATGTCAGTAAGGGATAGGCCGAAGTTCAAGGAAACCGGCGGTGGGAGTAGCAAAAAAGACACACCCCCGTTGATTTATTTTACCGAGGAAGACTTGAAGGGAGTGGTATTCGGACATGAAGACGGCCTCGTCATAACAGGAACCGTCGCCAATTTCCGGGTCAAAAGGATATTTGTCGACAACGACAGTTCGGCCGATATCATTAACTGGAGCGCATTCAAAAAGATGAATTTGAAGGAGGAGGACCTAAGGCCATGTCAAACCATGTTGTACGGTTTCAACGGGGAAGGTACCGGCTTAAAAGGGGCCATTGACCTCCAGCTAACACTGGGGACGAAGGAGGGCTTCAGATCGGAGAGGGTGACGTTCACCGTCGGTGAATTCCCGTCACCATACAACATCATCTTGGGAAGACCCACACTTCACAAGTGGGATATCCTGATGTCCACCAAGCATCAGAAGATGAAGATGATAGGGCACCGCGGCAAAGTCATCACGATTTGCGGAGATCAGCAAGAATCCCGACAATGTTACTACAACACGATCAGGGAAACGGATGGTGGCCCATCATCCCCACCTCGAATTCGGCAAGGAGAGCAGAGAGGATCCGGGAACGAGGCTCATACATCCCGGAAGCCGATCAATTTAGTAGAACTGGATCTACGGGATGTCGAGGAGTGGAGACCAGAGCCAATGGACGAGCTTGAAGATGTCTAGATCGACGGTTCCTCAGAACAGATTACGAAGGTGGGCAAGCAATGCGACCCAGAAACCAAAGGCAGGTAGGTTCAATGTCTGAGGGAAAATCAAGATGTCTTTGCATGGAAGGCATCCGAGATACCTGGGATCAAGCCCACCTTTTGCTGCCACAAGCTGGCAATGTATCCCGGCTCTAAGCCTATAGAATAGAAGAACAGGAAGCTCGGCCCGAATAGGAAACAAGCCCTGGTGAAGCATATTGGAGAACTGCTGGAGGCCGGATTTATAAGGGAGATACAATACACAACATGGCTCTCCAACGTGGTCATGGTGAAAAAATCCAACGGGAAGTGGCGGGTTTGTGTTGACTACACAGACCTGAACAAAGTCTGCCCCAAGGATTCGTACCCAATGTCGAGCATCGATCAGCTCGTAGATAGCTCAGCCGGGTTCCAATTGCTGTCATTCATGGATGCTTACTCTGGGTATAACCAGATTCCCATGCATCCGGACGACAGGGAGAAGACGGCATTCCGAGGTATTGATGCTAACTACTGTTATGATGTCATGCCTTTCAGCTTGAAAAATGCAATGGCGACTTACCAGCGGATGATGAACAAGGTCTTCTCAGATCAAATCGGGCGCAACATTGAAGTGTACATCGATGATATGATCACGAAGACATCAGCGACAGGGGACCACATCCAGGATTTGGAAGAAACCTTCCAGAAACTGCGGCAGCACAGCATACGGCTGAACCCGCTGAAGTGTGCATTTGGGGTAAAAATCAGGAAATTCCTGGGCTTTATGCTGACCCATAGGGGAATAGAGGCAAACCCGGATAAATGCAAGGTCGTCCTGGATATGCAGTTTCCGACCAACAAGAAGGAGGTCCAGCAATTGACGGGGAGGATGGCGGCCCTAACCCAATTCCTACCAAGGTCCGCGGAGAAGGCTCTTCCCTTCTTCAAGCTATTGAAGAAAGAAGCAAAGATCAGATGGAATACGGCGTGCAAGGAGGCGTTTCAACAAATCAAGACATGTTTAGCCTCACCTCCGGTATTGTCAAAGCCCGAGCCGGGGGAAATACTCGTCCTGTACCTCTCGGTCGGTGAAGAAGCCATTAGCGTCGGGCTGGTTAGAGAAGTGGGCAAGTCACAGTCGCCGGTATATTTTGTGAGCCGAGCTCTCAAGAACTCAGAACTAAGATACCAAAAGCTTGAGAAGGTGGTTTTTGCTCTGCTCACCACAGCAAAGAGGCTTCGCCCGTACTTTCAGAGCCATACCGTCGTTGTACGAACGAACCAACCCATCCGACAAGTGTTGCACAAGCCGGATTTGGCAGGAAGAATGATGAACTGGGCCATCCAGTTGTCCGAGTTCGACATTCAGTACGAAGCCCGCCATGCAATCAAGTCACAAGCTTTGGGCGACTTCATAGTAGAGTTGACCCCGACATCAGCCACTCAATCGAAGGATAAGGTGTGGAAGGTCTACGTCGACGGCTCGTCTAATGCAAAGGGAAGTGGAGTCGGGGTCATTGTTGAAAATCCCGATGGAGTATCCCTTGAGCAATCCCTCCAGCTCAACTTTCCGACTTCAAATAATCAAGTGGAGTACAAAGCTTTGATTGCAGGGCTAAAGCAGGTCAAGGAGCAGGGAGCGATAAGGGTGAACGTTTTTACTGACTCGCAGCTGGTTTCCGTGCAGATCGAGGGCAGATATCAAACCAAAGGCCCTTTACTAGCCAAATATCTGGTCAAAGTAAAGGAGATGATGGCGGAGTTTGATGAAGTAGCGGTCGCCCATATCCCAAGGGAGGAGAACGCCAGAGCCGACATCCTATCAAAGTTAGCTAGTACGAAAGGGGCGGGAAACCACAGGTCGGTTATACAACACGAGCTTGCTCAGCCGGCATGCGTCATGGTCATATTAATCGCCGAGGATTGGAGGAGGCCTATCATTAACTATTTGGAGCGAGGGATCGTCCCAGAGGAGGAGCTAGAAGCGAAGAAATTGATCCGAGAAGCGGCTATGTATGTAATCCTCGACGGAGAACTATACGCCGCGACCTACATACTCCATTATTATTGTGTCTAAGCTCAGACCAAGCTGAGTATGTGCTCTCGGAAATACACGAAGGGATTAACGGACAACACATGGGGGCAAGAGCTTTGGCACTAAAGGCTCTCCGTGCAGGATATTTTTGGCCGACCATGAAGGCCGACGCAGCGGAGCATGTTAAAAAATGTGATAGTTGCCAAAGGCATGCGAAAATAGTGTAGATTCCCCCGTCCGAGCTCAGCCTGATTACTGCGCCGTGGCCATTTTACAAATGGGGCATGGATTTACTGGGACCATTTAAAGCTACAGAAGGTCAAATGAGATGGCTAATAGTGGCCGTTGACTATTTTACCAAGTGGATCGAGGCCGAACCGTTGTCCGCCATCACCTTGGCTCGTGTTCAAAAGTTCTTGGAGCGGAGCATAATAGCGAGGTTTGGAATCCCGGCAGAAATCGTTACCGACAATGGGACACAATTTGCCGACAGCACGTTCAAAGCAATGATGACCGGCCTCTATATCAAGCACCACTTCGCCTCAGTGGAACACCCACAATCTAACAGCCAAGCAGAGGCAGCAAATAAAGTCATCCTCGAAGGGTTGAAGAAAAGAATGAACGAAGCCGGCCCGAACTGGGTCGAGCAACTCTATTATGTGCTTTGGGCTTACAGAACTACGGCCCAAACAGCCACCGGAGAAACCCCATTCAGGATGACTTATGGCTGTGAAGCCATGATCCCTGTGGAGATCGGCCAATCATCGTGGAGGAGGCAGCATGTATCTCAGGAGAACGGCAATGATGCTGCGCTGACAGCCGAGCTGGATTTAGTAGAAGAAGTCCGCGCTGCTGCCTATCGCCGAGATCTTCATCAAAAGAGCAAATTGGCCCAAAGGTTCAACAAAAAAGTAAAACCGAGGTCCTTTGAAAAGGACGATTTCGTGTTACGCCGAGCGGACATTGGAAACAAGAACGCCCGAGATGGGAAGCTAGCAGCAAACTGGGAAGGACCGTACCGAGTTGTCCAAAATCTTGGACAAGGAGCATACTTGTTGGAGACCTTGGACGGCAGGCAAGTCAAACGGACTTGGAACGCAAACAAGTTGAAGAAATACTATAGCTGACAATGCGCAGCCAAGAAGATCCATGTTGGCTTCTAGTCGGTCATAGGGATCATGGAACTTCACCATGTGTTTCCCTTTAGTCAGCTTTAAGTCCGTCATCGGAATCATGGACGCCATGTGTTTCCCTTTAGTTGGTCATTTGGCCCGTCATTGGGATCATGGGACTAGTGTGATTTCCATTAGATTTTGTGAACCGGGAACATAGAACCCGCGCAAGTCTATTTTGAAGATCACGAGCTATGTAAACTTTCATGTTTTTTCTCATCAATTGATTATGTGAACCGGGAATGTGAAACCCGCGCAAATCTGTAATTGAGATCATGAATTATTAATAAAATCCTTAATGCAAGGAATATTTTTGTGCACAAACTGTGAGCGCTTAGTCGTTGTTTTATATTAACTCGGTCCTGATCAGGCTGACGTAACTATTTAATCACGGGTGAATCATCGGATTTTCCGAAAGAATTACATCTATAGGTTAACGTTACGAATATATTAACAGTTGCTAAGACGGGAACATGATCCCATAATACCGACTAATAATTTGGATTAAATAATATATTCGGCCACAGAAGCCGAAGATGAAGTATTTAAATCCCGACTGACGAGTCGGAGTCAAAAATACTTGGCCGTTGGAGCCATTATACGGAAGAAATAAAAGCGGCGAATCGTAATTGATAGAAGCCGACTATCATTACTTGTGCAAAGTATTCAACAAATGTTCGAAAAAGAAATTAAATACAAAATAAGACCGGCATCCCGGCCCTTCAGTTCCCTCCGCCGCTCGGACCTGGGTTCTCCTCGGGCGAGTCTGCTGAGCTCGGCTCCTCCTCTTCACTATCAGAAATCGTCAGTAGCTGACCATTCCCAACATAAGATTTGAAGTGCATTCCCTCGGTGTTCAGTTGGACGCCAGGGTTGAGGAAGCGAACTTGGGCCAAGGCATTATTGAAGGAAGCCTCGGAAGACCGAGCAAGCTGGGATTGGACAAACCTAAGTTCATGGAAGGCTTCATCCGCGTCCTTGGTCTTCTTATCGTTTAAGGCCAGCAACTCCTTGTACCGCTCAGCAGCTTCAGCTGCCCGACCCCGGTAAACGGCCACATATTCCTTGAACTTGGCTGCAGCAGCTCGGGAGGATTCAGCTTCCGCCCGAGAAGCCTCCAGTTGGGCCCGGGCGGCTTCGAGTTCGACAGTCAGCCTAGCCACCGACTCTTGAGCTTCTTTGGCCTCCGCTCGGGATGCCCACTTCTTTGGCTGAAGTAGCAACATTTTCCCGGGCAAGATCCAGCTCCTGTTGAAGCCGCCGGATTTAATTCTCGGAAGCCTTAAGCTCGGTGGCCCCCTTGCAAGCCTTTTTGTTTAGAGATACTAAGTTTCCAAGCAAGGTGGCGGTCTTGTGACAGGCCAACTCCAGCGAGCTCAACTCATCTATTTCAGGGTCGTTGAAGGGAACCAAGTCCGAATATCTTTTAGGTGCCCGGAGAACATGGAAAAGATCCCGAGTCACACCTTGGTCCCAGAGAGTTCGAGGGGACAGTCAGATGTGCTCCTCGGGAGGTTCAGGCACTGGGGCAGCATCAGTAGCGGTCGGGGCATCAGCAACGACGTCGGCCATGGGCTCATCAAGGACGTCGGTGGGTGCCTCGGCCAACGGAGAAGGAGGAAGAGGGGCTGAAGGAGCCTCAGCGATCGGCTCGGCAGGAACAGGGGACGACCGAGACTCGTCGGCCGCCTTTTTGCCCTTGTCCTCGGTCCGTCTTCGCTTTCTCCGGAACTTAAGAGCTTCAAGATGTGCTGGCCGGGGGGCAGGGTTTGTGTTCATCTCGGTCGCTGCACAACAACAACAAAATAAATGTCAAGACCAGTGTTAAATATTTTCAATGATAATCTTCAGAAGCAATTCAAACTGACCACACTGAATATAATAAGCTATGGGAGCCAAGCTTTCTGAGGCTTTGTACGACAATATGCTAGCTGCGGAAGAAGCATCCGAATCCGACAACCGAGTCTCGTCGGTTCGATAAGCAGGCAGAAGGAAGATCATGATGGGAGGAAGTCCTGTACAATGGAAACTTCCAGGATCCCGAGGAAGAATCAGAGTTAGAAAAAAATGGATGTTGGCCAGGTTCGGCAACAACTTTGAAAAATTTGTCTTTAAAACCTTTAAAAGATTCGGCAAAGAGAGAGAAGAGCCGACGGTCAGATTGGCGGTCTTTACGACCCCAGAAAGAGGTCCACCCTTTCCGGTCGGCAGGTTCTTTGCCTGATCGGTTGGTTTGGACAGAGAAAAAAATAAGAAAATAGAGAACAAGTGCAAGAGACTTCCAGTTTCTGACAAAGAATCTCGAAGGCCTACATGAAAGCCCAGCCATTCGGGTGAATCTGAGAAGGAGCGACTTGCAGGTGCTCTAGCACCCGCATTTGGAAGTCGGTGAAGGGAAGACGGACTCCCAACCGAGTGACTATGTCCTTGTAAAATAAAAAGAAATCAGGGTCATTACCCTCTCGGATAGAGCATACAGGCTCACCCGGGCGGGGAAGACAAACATGAAAGCCTTCTTGGTCCCCAAGGGGGAGGGATGCAAGGTCCTCGGAACTCATCACCGAGGTGTGTTGCAACACCTCATGAGCAACCCAGGGAAACCTACCTGTCAGAGCAGGAGAGAGAGTTTGGAAATGAGACCCGGTTGCGGATTCTTTGACGGTTCTGGCGACGGACGAGTCCATAGCTACCTATGACAATAAAAAGAAACAATTAGTAAAGTACCTGGAAGGAGAACCGTCAAGGGGCTGGGATGAGGAGAGATTGGAGCCGGTAGGGTGGATTCTTTAGCAGAAGTCGGCATCCGAGTATTGAAAACTGACTGGGTGGTGTTGGTGTGGCTTCTTTGGGAAGAGGTTTAGGAACCCAAATGGGGTTATGACGACACCGGTCCAATAGTTCCTCGGCCTCTTTGTTAAGATCCCTATTGGCCAGATACATGAATTCCTCGATACACTTTGAACAGTGCTCATATTGGGCTTCGAAATTTGGCTCGGGTACAGGGTAGATCTCGGAATCATTTGAAGGGACATTACTCGAAGGGATGGAAGCCCTAGGGGGTGCCCTAGATTCAGAGGCAAGTATTGCCGACCTCTGACGTGATGATGACCCCAAACTAGAGGACCCTAACCTAGAAGGATTGGGGGGCTTTGGACCTAATCTGGAAGGGGTGGGAGGTTTTGGGGTAGGGACTTTGGAATTGCTTGGACCAGAAGGGGCCCGAAATAGGGATTTCCTTTTTTCTTCTTCAGGAAGGGGCAAGCCATAAAGCCAGAATGCAGCACGAGGGGTAACCGATTTGCGGATTTCTTCTTCTTGCTTTGGGGTATATTTCATGATGAATGAGAAAAAAGGTACAAGAACTGGGGAATGTGAAGGTAGAAAAAATGTGCAGAAAAGATTGACACTCAGGGCTTGTGCAGAGTCAGACGAAGTATAAAGAATTACAGTAACAGTAAAGGAAAGAATAGAGTAGAAAGATACCTGGAGTAGATGGAGGCTGATGGAAGAAGAATCGACAGCGAAGAAAAAATAACTTGGAAGGCACTGAGAGAAGCAAGAATGCAGAAGTTGCAAAGATGCAGAAAGGGCACAAGACAGATGAGAATGCAAAGAGTGTAAAAGCAAAATAAAAGTGGTTTAATGAAACGAAACGAAAGGGGCGCATTAAACCAAAAAGTAACCGCCAGAATTCAAAAGTTATGGATAATAACTGCTGGTCATGGAAGAACGTGGAGAGGGTAAATGCATCATTAGCACGAAAGGGAAATGATTGAAACGTGCAAGGAAAGGACAAAAACTGGTCAAGAAGACACGTGGTGGCTGGAGGTGAGAAGACGTTCCATTCCCCTATGTTTATAGACAATCCATTCTTCTATGCTCATAGCTGTCCAGGCGGCTCTGAAAAGACAAGGGACAGCTCGGCATTGAAATTGACAAGGAATGACTGGCAGACTTGATCAGATGATGTGCCATCTCTACAAGGGGCAGGTGCGAAGTATACCTTAGTTCAAACGATGATCACCTCGGCTCGGATCTTGATCACCTCGGCTCGGATCTTGATCACCTCGGTTCGGACGATTGCTACCTCGGTTCGGGTCTTGAGTACACCGGCTCGGATGATAAGCGTGTCAGTTTGGACATCAATTAGCCTTGCTTAGGTTTTACCTAAAAAGCATAGTCGGCTTCATTATTGATACATCCCGGCCATCCAGAATGCTAGAAGACCGGGCTGAGGGGCATCTGTTACGGATAAGAGATAAAAATATATTATCTTCTGTTCAAATGTTTAAATCTGTTTAAATCCCCTTTGATATATTATCATAACCGCTTGAAGATAACCAATAGAAGATAAAAGATATGATCGTGATCGTGTTATCTTCCAGTTACCAATATCTCCGCATATCAAGGAAGAAGATATTGGGCTCAACCGTTCGGCCAACAACATCCAGGTAATATCCTATAAATACAGCCTACTCCATGGTGAAAGGTACGCTGACAATTCTGACTCTCTCTTTCCATTCACACGGCACACACTGCACACCAACTGCTTCGTGTGTTTCGTTGCTGTGATCACCTTCTTCCTTAAGTTGCTTCAGTTCATAAGCTTCTTAAGAGAGAGAGAGAGTCTGATCCTAAAGAAAATCATCCAACACCACTTGTTGGACATTTCTGTTCTCTCCGAGCAGAACAATTTATATATTTTCTTACCATTGTACGTAAAAGCCACAAATAAGGCAATTCAATGACTTATGATGAGGCAATATTCCCTTACCAAGTAATAAACTACCACGTAAAAGCCACAAAGCCACAAATTTAATTTGATTTAACATTTAGCCTAAAAAATTTCTTTCTTGACCATCTCAAATTGCATAGTCCTTAAGTAAAAATAAAATAAAATTACACAATTGGAGTGATAAAGGAAAGAGGAAAGACATATTTTTTTATTTAAATATTTTATATATTTTCTTTATCAATTTATATAAATTAATGTCATGTTACACTTTTTTCATATTCTTATTAATTATTAGACAAAATTTGAGATAAAGGATTTAATTTTAACAATTAAATATTATAAATATTATATAAGAATAATTAAATTTAATATAATTATACAAAAAATAAAATTTTTAAAAAATGCAGAAATTAAAATGTAAAGACTAAAAAATTAATAAACCCAAATATAGATTGTTATAAATATATAATAAGTCTATGAGGGAAATAAAAAAAAATTAGTGACTATTGTCTAATACTTCCAATGGGAATATACATATATATATATATATATATATATATATATATATATATTTTGGTGAATGAAATATATTATTAAAAGGTGGGATTAGAAGCCCCTAATACAATCGATATATGTCAATAAGTCTAGATAATTTCTTTTTAGGGTCAAGAAAAATATTAAAAAAATATTTATTACCAATTTCTGTTCGCACCCCCATTTACTGTCTGCACCCAATTTTGCTAACCGTGACACCTTTTACTATCTGCATTGCTATTTGCACCCGGCTTTCTGTTTTTCAAAAAATTATTTTCCTAAGCATGAAATTTTTTTATATAAGCACGATCTATGCTCAATTTTTTACCAAACATAAAGTGCATGCCTAAATTAATAAAACTAAGGGGGTAAAAATTAAATGCAGGTTGACTTCGGAAACAGCTTCTTTAGATTACCATCTTGTATCCTTTGGAGGGATTTCTTTTAGGGTAGTGTGGAGAAATTTTAAGGTAAGACATAATTTTTTAAGAAACTTAATATAATACTAAGCATTGATTTTTATATTACTCTTGTAGTTATTCTATTTTCAAAATAATTTGTATTTTAAAAAAAAATTATATTAATCATTAACTTTTTTCTTTATTTTTAAATAATAGTCATATTTTTTATTTGATATTTTATACTACTACGATTCTATAAAGTATAATAATAAAATAAATTGAAAAACAACAATATAAACTTAAAATAAAAAAAATATTACATAGTAATTAAGATAAAATAATAAAATGATAGAACTTGAAAATGAAAAAGTTACACATTGGTCTTATTTATTGCAGCAATTTGATATCAGTTATTTATTTTAACAATTTACTGGAAGTCTTAAAAAATGATAAAAAAAAAAAAGAAAAATAAGAAGAAAACATGACTTAGAATTTTCTCAATTATTAACTAATGATCTCTCCCTCTCCCCTTCTCTATTTAATCATAAAGTCAACCTTATAACTCTCATTCTCTTCATTCTAAGAGCTAAAAAATAATTAGCATCTTAACTAGACCTATTAAATAAATAATATATAAAAATATATAATAAATTATATTATGGATTAAAAAATTAAATTATAATAATTAATATAATTATTCATATAATAAATTTTATATTCAAATAAATCTTGACATAATATGACGAAAAAAAGATAGATAAGAATTATTTGGAAAAACTTGGCTAGAATGAAAGGATGTGTAATGAATTCACCTAGATATTGAATAGGAACTAGGAAGGACCAAAAATAGTCTCCCCATGGACCAAAAACCGGACCTATGACATACCCAATAAACGGCCATATCACGTTAATGAAACATTATGTAGATGTTGTTGTCCATTATTAAAAAGGACCAGGTCCAAAAAACAAAACAAGGGCATTAACTAGTAAAAAGGCAACCAATAAACACTCACCAAAATGTATTTGAAAAAAGAAATGGACTCACGTGAAAAACTTCATGAGGAACAAAAATTGTTTTTCGTAAAAGTTATTCATGTAAGGATATTTGATTTTTAAATACACTTATGTAAATAACTTTACGAAAGAACAAAACTAATTGAACATTCGTGAAATTATTGACATAAGTATATTGATTTTCAAATACACTTATGTGAATAACTTTACGAAAGAACATTATTTTAACCTTCGAGAAGTTATTCACAAAAGAATAAAAAAATGAATCTACGTGAGTTTATTCACGTAACGCTCATCATTGCAGAAAATGAAGTATCAGACTTATGAAAAAATTGATTTCTTGTGATATATGAAAATTCACTAGTACAAGGAATTGTGCATTGTGAACGTGAATAAGACATTGTGAATAACTTCTTGTGATACGAAACTTCACTCCAATTGCCTTTATGCTTCATTTGAATTAGTTCACGGATGTGGAATATTTTGTTATTCTTTCGTTAATAATATTACGGATGTTTGAATATTTTTCTCTTTCGTTAACAACTTAACGTAAGTCTCTTTGCTTTTCAAATATAGTTACGTGAATAACTACACGAAAGTTCAATCAATTCTTTTGGTAGCGTCTAATATAGGTCCGTGATGTTACTCCCTCACCGGTGAGGTAGTGTTTTCTATCATCGGATATATTAACAAAATATTTAAAGCTGGATGAAAGAAAAGAAACCTGATTAACGGGTAAACTTTTAATATTCTTTTTAATTTCTATTTTTTTAGATAAAAAAATATCTTTTTTTTTTTAAAAAAAAATTCATAATACCACGTTCATCATGCTAGAAAATAGGCTTTTAACGTCATCCTCCTAACATCGATTATGATGAAAACTGATGTTACAAAATACGCGATGATAAAATGTCATCGTTATTGTTGTTATGCACACGTGCGCTTTTCTTCAGAGTATACTTTGCCCTCACCTTTTGTCTTCCCGAACATTCACTCACTTTCTTATTGTTAAGTTTTTCCTCCTCTCTCTCTCTGCTCCCCTGTTGTTTCTATTTTTCCATTCATCATCATGTAAGCTTTCTCTCTTGGTTTTTCTCTTTATTTATTTTTCCACTTTCATTTTTTTATTTTCCAATTTTGTGGGTTTATTATTAGAAGGATCCAGAAGAAGAATGCATCAGGAAGAGAAGCAGGCCTTTGGGGCTCTCCGATGAGAAGAACCTACACGGCTACACCCAACGTTCAAATCTTGTCGTCATGAACCCCACCGTCCCCCAAATCGCGATGTGGTTCTTTGAACGAAACTCAGTTTTGGAGCTCGCAAAATTGGCGACGCCTCTGTCAGTCACAGAATCGCCGCAAACTCTCTTTGATCTCTTCACCTTCCTCTCGAATACACTGATGCCTCTCTATGCGTTGCCGCTGCTTCCTCTCACCAAACCCTTCACTCTCTCGCCATCAATCATAGATCTCTCTGGTGTTTTGAGTTCGAGAAGGTGTGACTCGATAATTTCTGCTCGTGTTTGTTTGTGATGTCGAGTGTGTGGAGCATCATTGGAAACAACACAACCTCTGCGATGACAATCTCGAAGGGCTTTCATTGGAACATAATTTTGTAGTTTGCGTCTTTTGCTCTTCGCATCTGGTTTTGCCTTTTGGAAGTAAAGGATGCATTTTTTTTTTCTTTTTAATGTTGAGTTGTTTATTAGAGTTTGGATCTTTTTGTATTTGGCCTTTTGGAACACTACTAGAAAATAGGCTTTTAACATCGGTTATTTTTTACTTTTAACATCGATTTATAACCGATGTTGAAACCACCGACGTTAAAAGTATCAACGTTAACATCGATTTTTGAAAATCGATATTAACATACACTACACAACATCGAATTTTCTTAAAAACCGATGTTGTATAATACAAATAAACAAAAAATGTAAAAAACGCAAAAATCAACATCGATTTTTAGAAAAACCAATGTAGAAATGATACATTCTACATCGGTTTTTATCAAAACCGATGTTGTTTTACACCTTGCAACATCAGTTTTTTTTAACAATCGATGTAGAAATTACTTTTTCACATCGGTTTTTCCTACAATCGATGTTGTTTAGTCACTTTCTATATCGTCTATTACATAACCGATGTAGAATTTTATTTTATTTTTTTAAAAAAATGGCCTATTCTATTCTCTTTATTTTCCCTGTTAAAAACAAAGTCCAATATTTTTGGTGTCCAGTAGTGAATTTTTGGAGTTGATATTTAAATTTAAAGTATGTTTACAAGCAAATAGGACTTTGGTGGGTGAGTATGAGACTAGGCTATAACATGTAACATGTGGGGGACCTAATACTAGTGTGGGCCAATACACAAGACTTTGCTAGAAATATTGGTATAGAAACCAAAAGGTCAGAGACATGTGAGAAAATCATCATGCATTGGGCGTACTAACATAATTATATAATTAACTCGTGTACATTGTGATTGCATTTAGATAGTACTCCAACAATTATCATATATACAAAGGAAAGAAATGTGTGGATATATGAATAAGAAGAATAAAGGAATAAGAAGAGTGTCACTATATTGAAATCTGTACAGTTTGGAACCCCATTGAAATGATTGAAGGCACACACTATCCCATTGGCTCGACCTTGCTCTATGCAACTTTGAAATGGAGGTTGGTATGTGTCTGCCAAATCTTGCGATGTGACCTGAATAACAAAGGGGTAAGAGAATTAAGAAAATGGTAACAAGGGAAAAGGAAGCTAGGATGTGATCAATTACACTATATAGCTTCACATCATGAACTTAACTTTATATCCATGTCCAATATTAATTGCATTACACCATTCAACTTAAAAAGTCAAAAAAGTACATTCGAATTAATAGAAGCAAAAATACACCATCTACAACAAAGAATTCATGAAAGAAAGATAAAACAAAACACTAAGCCACCAACCTATTGATTGTTTAAACTTTGAATATAAATACAAACAAACGAAAAATTGAAAAAAAAAACATTAAAATTTGTTACTTATTTTGAAAATTTAAATTCTACTCACACATATTTTTACGTTGTTCCTGATATTTTAAAATATATTTTTCCTTATTAGTTAAAATTTATTAAAATCGCACATATTTTTACTTTGTTAAATTCTACTCACATTTTTATAAATATTAAATAAATATCCACTAAAATCCTAAATACACTTATTTATATTATATTTTGAAGCTAAACAATTAATTTAGAGAATATAGAAAATGCAAGTGGATATAGTTTAGTTCTTTCACATCAGTCATATAAAAGAATAACAGTAATTTGAATAAAAATGGATAAATAGAAGTGTGTAACAACAATGCACTTAACAAGAGAAAAAAAATGGAGGAACAAAAATAAATAGACAATTTAACATCATATGTGTTCTGTTCAAAGAGAACAGAAATGTCCAACAAGGATTGTTGGATAATTAATATGGGATCAGGGTCTCTCTCTCAAGATGCTTATGGTATTGAAGCACCTTAAGGAAGAAGAAGATCACTGCTGAAATACACAACACTAATGGCGTGCGGTGTGTGCTCAGTGTGAACGGAAAAGAGAGAGTTAGAATGTGTGTCCCTTTTTACTGTAACCTCCCTTTATTTATAGCTCACATACCTCTCAACTGATCATAGGCTGTATCCGAAAATATCGAACACGATCTTAACTGTTGGAACCGCAATCTTTGAATTGGTCATGAATCACGATCATATCTGCTGATTGAGGGGCAAACATTTATTATTTGTTATTGGGCCTTACAACTAAACCCAACTATTATTTCCATAACAGTTGCTCCCAACCCGGTTATGAAGTACTCATAATAACTGGGATGTATCTATATCATACCTCGGTTAGGGATTTACTTTTTCTGAGGTACTTTGTGATAAGTACAACTAAAATATAACTTCTCATCTAAAACCGGATTGTTTCGTAATTTATCCAGATAACTTGCCCTTGACCTTACATCCAGAGCAAGTAAACTTGTAATAACACGTCACCCCTGATTACCTGTATCTGCAGTCCACACATTAAGATGGACGTCTCTTCAATTCATGCTTTAATCATTACATGAATCTCCTTTTCCTATTTTGCCCCCAATTTCACATTGTATTTTACCATTCTACCCTCCTGACGTTTCAATATTGCCAGCTGTCATTAGTGTCATTTCGTTTCAGTTGGCGGTTACACTTTTTCTTTAATATTTCAAATTTCCTCCTCAAGAGTCACTTCTTTCACATCTCACTCTGTCGCAAGCATTGTATCTTTCACTCTCTCTGCAATCTTTCTTGCATTCTCTTCTTTGTTATTCATCCTCTTCCAGTTCTTCAGAAAACTCGCACAAACCAGGTACCTTTTCCTTTCTATTCTATTTTATGATTTCAATAGCACTCGTCTTTTAATTTATTCCAATCATGTGTCTTCATTCTTCTTTTCAAAATATTCTTGTTCCCTAATTTCTGGATAGTATTTGATTTCCTGGGTTTCTGGGTAGTATTCTTGAGTTTCTGGGTTTCTGGGTAGTACTCTTGAGTTTTCCGTCACCTACATTCTTGCATTCTGGAAGGTGACTTTCTGTTTCACCATGAAACTTACCCCTAAAGAGGAGGAGCGATTACGGAAAACCGTCACCCCCAAGGTTGGGTGGTGGCTTTTTGGCCTTCCTCTCTCAAAAGAAGAAAGATAAAAAGACCTCCTACGTGGTTACACCGGAGGTTCTTCGACTTCCAAAAAATCGAAAACTCCTAAACCTTCTATCAAAAATGTCGCCAAACCCCAACATGCTACTAACCCCCAGTCTCAACCTATATGTTCTTCTGATTTGAGGACTTCTAACGTTCCTAATCCTAGGGTTCATCACATCCAAAATCTTCTAAGGGATTCTTCCATTATATCCCTTTCTTCCTCCTCAGACTCACTATCCTATATCACCCCGCCATCCTTGGATGAGGATTTCGAAATCCGGTACGACACTTGCTTTGACTGTGTTGCTGAAAGTGCCCATTACTTGCACCTCGGGTCTGACCAAATGGTTGACTCGACACTCTGGTCGTGGCGGCATAACCCCGTGCTTGTTCCTAAAACAACAAATAAAATCCAAACACCGAGATCATTTCCCCGGTCAACTACTCCTACCGAGGCCTGCATTTTAGCCTCGTCTGCTTGTTCGCCTGGTTTTCCACCTTCAGGTATACTTTCTATTCTTAATGATTTAGATCTATTTATTCTTAATCTTATATCTGTGCCATCCTGTATTATTTCTCTTATTCTAGTGTTATTAATTTTTGGTTGCTCAATAACATCTTCTATTAACCATTCTTCAGGAACATCCTTGATTACTTCCTGATGGTTTAATTTTCTAGGGACTTGTATAGTTGATTTTTTAAGATTTCCTTCAACAATTATTGTTTCATTTTTATTAGATTGTCGTAATGCTCTAAAATTATAATCTATTTTAGTTATTTTATAATAAATCCTAAATATCAAATTAATTGCTCCAGCATCTTCTTTAAATATTTTAGGAGGTATTTTGACGTATAATTTTAAAGCATTAGCTGTTAACTCATTTTTTAAATTTAAAGCAAAATTAGGATAACAATTAAAAAATGCAGGACCATCATGCAAATTACTTTCTAGTATTGCTAATACTGAATCTTGGAATTTTAATAACCTTGTATCTCTTAACATTATCAAAATTGGAGTATTAATACCTAATCGGAAATTAGGCTTTGCGGCTACTTGTATTAATCCTATGTGTATAAAGTTGAATCCTTTATTTATGTGCGATTCTAAAATATTTTGTTGTAACATATTAATTATTTGATTGGGGCCTTCTCCTGGATATTGATATTCAATTACATGTATTTCGTCTTTATTATTAGAAAAGATACTGTGTCTTTTATATATATCACTCTTTTTTATTATAGGTATAGACCAATTATGTAAAGATCTTTCTATGTCTTCGATTTAACAGGCTTAGATAAAAGTAATCCGAAAGTACCTATACCAATATACAACGTTGATTGGCTGGTTATCGCTTTCTACTTTATCACCTTATCTTGAGGTCTTCTCAGCTGTTATCTTGTCTTCAATCGGATAAGTCTTCTTTTGTAAAGTAGTCTAACATATCTCGGTTCTTCAGATACGGGTTACTGTTAGAATTACTTTCTTCATCTTTTATGGTGCCCTGAGAGGGACTTCTCATCTGGTTAAGTCTCTGTTCAAATTCTTCTTGTGAAGTGGCGGTGGCTAATTCTGCCATAATCTGTCTTTTCTGTGCTAAAAATATGGCTTCTTTATCTGCTTGTATATCAATCTGGCTTCGAGGGATTTTATTATTATTATTCGCCCATTGGGAGATCTTTTCTTTACTGATTAAGCTGATATCGAACTTTTTCCACCATTTTACTTTAATCTGTCTGGAAAGATACATTAAATCTGTTTCTGAATCGACCTTAGTGTAGGTGAAGGTCCAGCACATAATCCATGTAATCCCTTGTGAGGCTATAAAGGATAAAAATTTGTATCCAT
>PYAF01004721.1:220775-270708 GCA_007407185.1 Glycine tomentella | reverse complement strand
TTCTTGTTTAATACTATTTAATATCATATGTCTTTCTTCTTCTGAACACAAATTATCCCACCAACCTTTTAGTTGGCCAGTAAATCCTTGAATGATTGCTAAAGCTGTATTTTTATCAGATATTCCTTTAGTTTTATAAGCAGTAGCTGCCATAGTCATTTGACATGTTAAATCTAGTATTTGTTGTTCACTCATTCCATCTATATTCCATTCTGCTATTTCTGTTCCAGAAAATACATTTTGTCTTAAATCTCCTCTTTCTTCATATTGTACATCCGCTGGGGATGGTCTAGAATAATAATTCCTAAGTTTAGGATAATAATTATTTCCTCTTCTGATTTTATTTATTTCTAGATCATCTTCTTGTAGAGCATTAATAGATACTGGTTTTATACTTAATTTCTCCAAGTTTTTCCTAATTTCTTCTATTTTATTATCAACAAATAAAATCCAAACACCGAGATCATTTCCCCGGTCAACTACTCCTGCCGAGGCCTGCATTTTAGCCTCGTCTGCTTGTTCGCCTGGTTTTCCACCTTCAGGTATACTTTACTGATCATACTCCTCTTTTATTTATGTAGGTATATATGGATCCTTCTTCAGAAACTGTTGGTGAATCCCCCTCGGCTGGGTCCCAATCAGATAACCCTCCTCCTTTGTCTTCTAAGTTCCCTTGGGTCACTCATGAAGTATTGAGCACCTTTTCTATTCTTGATCCGGCGCTTATTGCCGCAACCCCAGTAGGTAATCAGGATGGGTTTGCTATCCGCGCTCCCGGCTCGGATGAACCTATCTGTGCTACCCGGGAAGGAACCGAACCCAACTTTTTCTTCTTTTACCAAGACATCGTAACCCAACTAGGAGTCTGTTTCCCCTTTTCTTCTTTCGAAACTGAAGTTCTAAACCACCTTCGTATCGCTCCTTCTCAACTTCACCCCAATAGCTGGGGATTTGTCAAGACCTTCGAATTATTTTGTGAAGACTTGGCAATCCCCTGTACTGTACCCTTGTTCTTTTATTATTATAGCATTCATACCGGCAGGACGGGTAAAGAACCTCCCAACCGAAAAGGGTGGATTTCCCTCCAGAGCCGATCCAAATGTAAACTTTTTACGCCCTATACCGAATCCTTCAAAGGTTTCAAGGACAAATATTTCAAAGTTGTTGCCCAACCGGGTAAGCCACCATTCTTTTTGTCTGGCCCCGAATCGATCAATGTGGAATGGAAATTCCCACTATATTGGTCTAAGGCCCACCATGACCTTTGTAGCGCGTCTTATCGGTTTGCTGAAGAGGACTTGCCGGATTTAGATGCTTTTTCAATTTTCCAAATTACCGAGTATTTAGATGCCCATGGCCCGCCCAACGCGACAGACTATATCCGCAGTCTCCGAGTCGGATTATCCACTCATTGTACTGTGACAAATTTCAGTTTCTAATTTATTATATTTACGTTGATTATACCTAACTATCTTTTCATTTTACAACTGACAATATAGGTCCTCAACCATCCTCCACTTCCAAGGCTGCACACGTTACTGCTACCGACTTGGGCACTCGCCCCCTGAGACCCATAGATACCGGGTCTTTGGGGCGAAAAGCTTTTGGTGCCCCCAATCTGCCGAGAAGCAAAACGCTCCAACTGATATGCCTGGCAAGAAGGGGCCGTCCTCCGAGACCACCAAGGCCAAGACAACAGCTACAGTGGCAGCTGCCAAACCGGTGCAATCTCTCAAGTGGACTCAGCCTCCTTCTTACCGAATGGCTTTGGAGAAGTGAAGAAAACCAAAGTGACCCATCCGCGACCACTGGTTCAACAAGAGGTAGTGAGTACGCCTATCCCGGACCAAGTTGTTCAACCCGGTGTTGTCGCAATAGTGCCACCCCCTGTGTCAGATTCTTCCGCTTCCAACCCCCGTGCTAAGGAGTCTCACCCTATAACCGGAAACCTGTGGGAGAAAGGGGTGACTGGTGAACTTTTCACCATCACTAAGGCCCCCACTCAACTTCTGGAACCCCGGCGCTTTGGGGATGCCGATTACGAGGAGCTCGGCCGAATCGAGGAGAATGCTTACAAATGTGCTTCTTTAGTACAGAGTTTCTCCACTTTGCAGCATAAATATGTCATTTCGGTGGAAGAGCTTGAGGCTTCCAGGGAAGAAAAAAAAAAGATCCTCGAGGAGCTCCTTTCGGCCCAATCAGAAAATAAAAAACTTAAGGAAGAACTTCTTACCAGACTTCCAATACCTCCATCCCTTCCAACCTGGGGCGAGCTCTAGCCGGTTTGGAGGCTGCTGAACAACGCGAAGCCTTGCAAGCTTCCAAACTCAATGACCTGAAGACTCTTTTGGAAGACAAGACACGAGCTGCTGAGGAAGAGATTTCGTCGATGGGGGACACCTTAGCTTCCGCGGTGGAGGAAGCCTTTAATAACACCCTGGAACAAATTCGGTGCTTGAACCCGGGCGTTGAATTCAACACTTCCGGGATGCACTATTTGTCTTATGTGGAAGAAGGTAAAATAGTTCCTCCTTCCTTTCCTGAGGACTCTACAATCCCCCTAGTCGAGGATCCAATTCCCGAAGAGGAAACGACCTCCGCCTTCCAAGATTTGATGGGCCGGGATGCCGGTTTTCTATGTAATTTTTTACAAGTCTTTGAATGTTTCCTTTAAATATTTCCGGGTTCAATCCCGAAACACTCGCAACTTACTTTAAATTACTTAACTCGTTAGAGCTTTCTGTTAACACATTCTCATTAGTCGTGAATCGAATTATATCATCCGACCAAATCATGTTTCGCGCGCGAGATAAATATCATCTTAGTTCCAATGACTAAGTTATCTTAGTTCCAATGACTAAGTATTGTTTATACAGATTCGCTTGAGATGTACCCAGATGTTAACAATGACCAACCTACTGAAGGGAATCCATCGAACGGACTTTCCCTGTGCCAATTTGATCAGGATTGACCAGCATATCACTCATTGTTAACGATCCGCTCAATACATTTTTCCAGTATTATTTTTAGTTTTAAGAGAACCATATGAATCTCGGCCTACTGCAATCCATACTCCTTATAAACATGCATAGTAATGCTGAATAAAATACTTTATTTAAATCAATACCGTCGTATTACAATGAAATTATGGCCATCCTGAATGAGACATATGAACCATATTACCTTAATTTTATTGGTGATATCTATGAAAGAGAACCATATGATCTCAGAATTATGCATGACAATTATCCAGATCATACTCTCAATAAAAGAAGAAACCACCAGAACAAAGGAAACGTACTTTGTGATCTCAATGAAAGAGAACCGTATGAACCCGGAATCATCAATGATAACCAACTGGTTCATACTCTCAATAAAAGAGAAACCCATAAACTTCTTCTGGATAAAATAAAAACCATTGCTCGCATTAGCTATAGTACTTATTAAGCTTATCCGCGTTCCATGTTCGCTTGACCACTTTCCCTTCCAAAGTTTCCAGTAAATATGCACCTCGACCAAGTTTCTGTGCTATTTGATATGGTCCTTCCTAGTTTACCGCCAACTTTCCATCCCGGGCATTTTTGTTACCAATATCTACTCTTCTTAAGACCAAGTCGGCCTCTTCGAATTGTCTTGGCACGACCCTATTGTTGTAGGATTTCGCTATGCGTTGCTTAACTAGAAGATCACGGGCATGGGCAATGACCCGGACTTCTTCTACCAGACTTGCCTCTACTGCCAATGCCTCGTTATTTTCCTCTTCGCCTTGTTGTAGCACTTGTTCACGCCTCCATGATGGTTGTCCAACTTCCACTGGTATCATGGCCTCACAGCCATACGTCATTTGGAAAGGTGTTTCACCTGTTGATGTTTGAGCCGTGGTTCGGATTCCCTATAACTGGGTGCCATTGTCAGTAATAACTTCACCAGGGATCCCGAACCTCGCCACAATATTCCTCTCAAAAAATCTTTGCACCCGTGCTGATGTGATCGAGGCTAGTGGCTCGGCTTCGATCCATTTAGTAAAGTAGTCGACATGCAACTACCAACCATTTTAACTGGGCTTCCACTGTCTTGAATGGTCCTAATAGGTCCATCCCCCACTTGTAAAACGGCCACGGTCCGAGATATGTTGCAGCTCCTCCGGAGGGGATAATATCCTTGTAGCATGTTTCTGGCAACTCACACATTTCCTTACATGAGATGCGGAATCAACTCCCATTGTGGGCCAATAATACCCGGCACGAGTGCTTTCCTTGCTAACGCTCTGGCCCCCATATGTTGCCAATTGATGCCCTCATGTATTTTAGATAATACGTAATCGACTCGGTCTGGCTTCAAACAAACCAACATCGGAGTATGTATCCCTCTGCGATATAGCTCGTTGCCTATAATTGTATACATAGTTGCTGTTCGCACCAATTTCCTTGATTCTGCCACGTGATCTGGCAGTATCCCTCTTTCCAAATAATCAATTATCGGACTCCTCCAATGTTCCTTGACTGCAACCATCATTATGCACGTTGGCTGTGATACTTCTTGTTGAATCACAGTCCGATTATTGCCCGGGCTTTTGGTACTAGCTAGCTTAGACAGGATGTCAACTCTTGTGTTGTCTTCCCTCGGAATATGGCTGACTTCTACCTTATCAAACTCAGCTATGACCTCCATTACTTTATACAAATATTTTGTCAACAGTGGTCCCTTGACCTGATAGCGCCCTTCAATCTATGCCGTGACGAGCTGTGAGTCTGTGAATACCTTTATTTGTCTGGCCTCTTGCTCCTTCGCTTGTAGCAGCCCGACAATAAGTGCTTCATACTCGACTTGATTGTTGGATGTTGGGAAATTCAGTTGTAGCAAGTATTCAATTGCCACACCGTCCGGATTTTCAATTATTATCCCAGCTCCACTCCCTTCTTGTTGGACGATCTGTCAACGTATAACTTCCACCAAACGTCTTTCCCGGCGTTGTTTGGGGTGAGTTCCATTATGAAATCTGCTAAAGCTTGGGACTTTATAGCATGCCGAGCTTCATATTGCAAGTCAAACTCCGATAACTGGATGGCCCAAGTTATCATTCTTCTCGCCAAGTCTGGTTTGTGCAGTACCTGCCGGATTGGCTGATCGGTCCTTACCACAATAGTGTGACTTTGGAAATATGGCCTGGGTTTTTTGGCAGCTGTAACCAGAGCGAACACCACCTTTTCTAATCTTTGATACCGCAACTCATAATCTTGAAGGGACCGACTTATAAAATAGACGGGCTTTTGATTTGCATTTATTTCCCTAACCAAAACCGCGCTAACTGCTTCGTCACCTACTGATAAATATAGCACCAACACCTCCCCTGGTTTCGGTTTCGATAGCACTGGAGGAGAAGCTATAGCCTTTTTCATCTCGGCAAAAGTTGTCTCACAATCCAGGTTCCATTGTATCACTGCGTCTTTTTTCAACATCTTAAAAAAGGGAAGAGCTTTCTCTACTGACTTTGGCATAAACCGAGTTAAAGCAGCTATTCTCCCTGTTAACTGTTGTATCTCCTTTTTATTTGTTGGGAACTGTATGTCCAACACGGCTCTGCACTTGTCCGGGTTCGCCTCTATTCCTCGGTGAGTTAACATGAAACCCAAAAATTTTCCAGCCGAGACACCAAACGTACACTTTAACGGGTTTAAGCGAATGTTGTATTCCCTTAACCGGTTAAATGTTTCCTCCAAATCTGCCACGTGGTGATCGATCTCCGCTGTTTTGACGATCATGTCATCAATATAAACCTCAATGTTTCGCCCCAGCTGAGGTCCGAAAACAGTATTCATCATGCGTTGGTATGTAGCCCCAGCATTCTTTGAAAATGATAGGAATACTTCAATACAACCAAGAGGGGGGTGAATTGGTTGAATCTTGATATTAAAAAAAAATTATAATCAGAGTTTCCACAGGATCTTTATCATTTTAAAAAAAATTGTTTTGAAACCAACAATCTTATATTCAATCAAATTCCTTTGTCAAGAAAATCAATAGACAACTGAAATCTTTCTGTGCAAATAATTTGATTCACAAACCAAAGCAATAAGGAGATGAAGATAATAGAATAAAGATCAGCCACAATTTTTATACTGGTTCACTTCAAACACTATGAAGCTACATCCAGTTCTTCCACTCAACACTAGAATGGAGTTCCACTATTGCAAATTAATGTTCTTACAAGATATTACAAGCCTCTCTTTATCAACCCTAGATAAAGTTCAGAGATTTAAAACACTATTAGATTCTTAGAGACCAACCCCACTAAGAACACTACTCAGCAACCCTTAGAGAAACACTATCTCTAGTATCATACAAGAAACCCATTTTCAATAAGCCAATCTTTACAGAAATCAAATAAAAGAGATACAACTTCAAAGTTTAAGGAAAGAAGTCACCTGATGATCCAATGAATGATGTACATATGAATGATTAAACCAGGTTGAAAGTTGAAAACAAATTCAGAACATTACTTCCTTAAAGCTTTTAAAAGAAACTTCTTGCTTTTGAAATCAATTAACAACCCATGAATGTTTTGTGAAAGCAAGAACTCTATGAACTCATAGAATCATGAAAAGAATGTTTAGAAAGCCTTGGAATGCTCAGAATACGAATTGGTCAAGTTAGAAAAACAGCTGAGCAAAGGTTCTATTTATAACAAACTTTTCTAACCGTTGGTAATCGATTAAATGCGCTCCTGTAATCGATTTTTTTGCTTATATAATCGATTAATTTAAGACTGTAATCGATTAAGTTGTTCATCAATTTTTTGGGTATGATTAACAAACAAAATAATTGATTATTCCGACGTGTAATCGATTAAACCAGGAAGATGTATAAAACGATTTTGAACTATGTAATCGATTACTACCTCTGGTAATCGATTAAGCCAGAAAGCTTCTTAACCATGAAATGTACTGGGTAATCGATTACGGATTTTGGTAATCGATTATGACAGGAAACTTCATAAACTAGAAATGCACTATGTAATCGATTACAGATTCTAGTAATCGATTTATGAAGCAAAGCATCTTAAGCATAGGCATATGATGTAATCGATTACTGTCTTGGGTAATCGATTAAGACAGAAAGATGGTTTTTAGTTTTAGCTTATGTAATCGATTACAACTCTTGGTAATCGATTACAATGTTTATCAAGGCAGTTTAAAAAGTGAATCAAGATAAAATAATCGATTAACTCGACACGTAATCGATTACATTGTTCTTGAAAAGATTTCCAGAATATACAAAGAACAATATAATCAATTCTTTTCTTGAGATAATCGATTAAACCAGTAGGAAACTTATTTTTCCAAAAACCCTTTGATTTGATTTAAAGACTTAAGCAATTTTATCAAATCCTTGTGAACTCTATTTCTTAAACACATAGACTCAATGAATGATGTGAATGCAATGCACTTGGATCACCAGAAATGCTTTCTTCCTTTTACATTCAATCACAAATTAATCTTCAAGGCTTCATGGCATGTTGAAAGTTCAAAACCTTCCTTCTTGAATCAATCTATGCTTTGTACTTCAAGTAGCTCCCCCTTAATTCAACATTCTTCAATCCAAACAACATTACGTTGTAACAGTAATTTGCCTTGTCACCAATAAATGTCGTTTTCTCCTGATCATCCGGATGCATCGCTATCTAATTGTACCCCAAAAATGCATCCATAAATGACAACATTTTAAACCCCGACGAATTATCAACCAACTGGTCAATGTTTGGCATGGGGTATGCATCCTACGGGCACATCTTGTTCAAATCAGTACGGTACATACTCTCCATTTTCCATTCGGCTTCCGGACCATTACTACATTTGACAGCCAAGTAGTATACTGTATCTCCTGTATGAACCCGGCCTGTAACAGCTCCTCAATATGTGTGCGCAATGCCTGAGTTCGTTCTGATCCTAACTTCCGCTTCTTCTGTTGCACAGGCTTTAACCTCGGATACATGGATAGTTTGTGACAGCAAAAATCTGGGTCTATCCCTACTATCTCGGATGCCTTCCACGCAAATACATCTTGATGCCTTTTAAGGCATTCAATGAGTTTGACCTTCTGTTTTGATTCTATCATTCTTCCTATTTTGGTGATTTGACCTATTTTTGGTCCTATCTGCACATCCTCCATGTCTTCTACCGGTTCGGGACTCCATTCTTCTGATCCTTCTTTCATATCCAGCTCGACCATATTTATGAGTTTAGCTGTCTGTCTTTCTTTTTTATCCTGGGATACAGAATCTTCTTTCTGAATTCTGAGTGATAACGTCGGGGCATTTTCACTTTCTCGGACGGTATTGTAATAACACTGTTGAGATTCTTTTTGATTTCCACTAATTGTCACCACCAGACCTTTACTCCCAACAAACTTGAGCTTTTGATGTTTAGTACACATCAATATGTCCCATTTGTGAATGGTTGGTCTTCCCAGTATTACATTATACTGGGAAGAGAAATCGGCCACCACGAACCTAACTCTTTCCAACTTGAAAGCTTCTTTTGTGCCCAACGTCAGGCGTAAATAGATAGCGCCCTTAATGCTCTGATTTTCGCCATTAAACCCGATCAACATAGTTTTACATGGTTTTAAATCTTCCTCATCTAGATTCATTTTCTTAAATGCATAACACAGAATTATATCAGTCGAGCTACCGTTATTGACGAACATCCGTCTAACTCGGCAATTAGCAATCGTCCCCGTAATCACGAGTCCGTCTTCGTGTCCTGGCATTACCCCCTCCATGTTTGCTTTTGTAAAATATAATAACAGAGGTTCTGGGTCCGTACTACTTTCTTTAAACTTCGGTCGCTCCCTTACTGACAACACCTCTTTCAAATATTTCCGTCTTTGATTGGCGGTGTCTCCACCTCCGCCCAAGGCTCCCGATATCGCATTACATTCAAATTCAGGTTCCGGGAAACCATCCTCCTCATCACGCGTCCTCTTTCTTCCTTCTCTTTCTTTTTCGGACTGGACCTCCTCTCCCTTCCGTTTATTTTTACGTCCCTGCGTCTTAATCACATACTGCCTCAATCTCCCTTCTCGGATGAACTTTTCAATGGCATCACGAAGATCCTAACATTGGTCAGTGGTGTGCCCGGGCCCGTTATGAAATTCACAAAAATGAGATTTACTACCCCTGTTTTATTATATATCGGCCGAGGGTGTTCCACCTTCTTCATATCAGTCAAAACTACCTCCTTCCAAATCCGTGAATAGGATACATTCAAGGGAGTATATTTTTCATACTTGTTCTCGTATTTGCCCGACCTAAATCTCATGTATGGATGCTTATTTTGATTCGGATTACCGGGGTGCTGTCGATTCTTAGGCGGTGGGCTTTTCCTCCTGGGACTCCGCTCCTTCTCTTGGCTTGGCGCGTTTGCTATCTCCAATTGCTCCAGTTCCAGATATTTCTTTGACCATGCTCGAAACTCCATCAATGATTTTACTGGGTCCTTATAGATTGATTTTGCAAACCTAGAAGATCCATTTAGCCCGACTGAAATAAGGTATACGTGAACCTGCTCCTCCAACTCCTGTACTTACAACGCTGCCTCTTTAAAACGATCCAGATAGCTTTGCAACGTTTCACCGGGTAATTGCCTTATCTTTCCTAGTGCGAACTCGGACTTCGGTTGCTTTTTGCTAGTTGCGAAATTTAGCAAAAATCTCTGCCCAAAATCTTCGAAGTTTCGAATCGACCTGGGCGGCAAGGTATAGAACCAAGCATGAGCAGCTCTCGTCAAAGTAGTAACGAAAATCTACGAAATGATAGGCTCGTCAATGCCCTAAACGCACATCTGTAGGTCAAACTCGTCAATGTGCACTTGAGGATCCTGAGTTCCATCATACTTGGATAAAAAAGAACCATCGAAATCATCCAAATACCGAGCATTAACTATTTCGTCAACGAAGGGACTATTATTCTGCTGTCCCTTACTGTACTTCCTTTGATATATTGGTCCTTCCTTCCTTTCTTGGGACACCGCTTCTACTTTTGGATCGTGATTTTTCACTATTAATCGATATCCTGGTCGTTGGACTTCTGGACCATCGACTCAGACGTCTCCATCACCATTACTTCTTACTTAAGCTTGTGAAGGCTCATGATTCTGGAATCGTTCACGAGATGTGGCATCGGCTTCAAATCGGTCACCGGGCTGCTCATAATTTCCGTGATGATTCGAAGGAATCGCTGGAGGCTGAAATGTCCGCGGTCTCCCTTCACCTCGGTCTGCCTGATCACCCCGTGTCTCCATGTTCCTCAACCGCTGTTCCATTCGTAGCATCCGTTGGGCCTCCTCGCGTCTCCATTCTTCATTACGTTCCTCCATCTGCCGGGTTATGATTCTGATATCCTCCTGCCATTGAAAAGCTTGTCTTCTTTCCATATTCTCGATACGATTTAAAATCGATTTAAGAGCGTTATTAACGAGTCGGTCGCCCGGTTCCATTTCCTGCGTTGCCTGGTGTATCGGATTTATTCTCTGCTGTTCAGTTGGAACATGAGACGAAGCAGCATCCGAGACTGCTTCCGTCACCTGTACTTCTTCACGTCGATCTAAGCTTTGATTCTCCCGGAGCAAGATTTCTCTTCCTGACATCTGAGCAGGTGGTGGTAACGACCGGCTATTTCTGGTGTTAACCATCGTAAAGCGTGGGACTTGAAATTTATGGTTCCCCACAGACAGCGCCAATGTTCTGCTCAAAGATAATAGAAATGTCCAACAAGGATTGTTGGATAATTAATATGGGATCAGGCTCTCTCTCTCTCTCTCTCTCTCTCTCTCTCAAGATGCTTATGGTATTGAAACACCTTAAGGAAGAAGAAGATCACTGCTGAAATATACAATACTAATGGCGTGCGATGTGTGCTTAGTGTGAACGGAAAAGAGAGAGTTCGAATGTGTGTCCCTTTTTACTGTAACCTCCCCTTATTTATAGCTCACATACCTCTCAACTGATCGTAGGCTGTATCCAGAAATATCGGACACGATCTTAACCGTTGGAATCGCAATCTTTGAATTGGTCATGAATCACGATCATATCTTCTGATTGAGGGGCAAACGTTCGTTATTTGTTATTGGGCCTTACAACTAAGCCCAACTATTATTTCTATAACAATATGAATCCTAGCTAGCAGCATATGAAGAATGGAGGAACAAGAATAAATAGACAATTTGACGTCTCCTTAATCACGGAAAAGCTCCTTGAAGAATGAAGTACATAAGGGGAAATCAAGACTTATAGGAACTGTAAATTCATTCAATTACCACCTTCAAAACAAACTATAGGAACTAATGAAAGAACTTGTTGGCATGTAATGTTTTACAAAGTTGGTTGAGCAAGCAAAAGAACGATGTTCCACAGTAATTTCAACCAAAAGATAGCATAAATAATCAGGGTAAATATGCAATGTACCAGCTAAAGTCAAAGGAGAGCAATACCTTAGCAGGATCATTTGTATTAAGTCCAAGAACAATACAATATATGGAGGAAATAATGAACATGGTGAACCAAGAAAACAGATCAAAGCCAACAATCATGACTGTATTGTGACGTGCATATATTGATTTAATTTCACATAATTATCAAAATTTTGAAACACAACAGAAAAATATGCATATATTACTGATGCCAAAATGAACACAATGGGAAAACGAGATACATGCATAGTGCAACCCTCTATACCAGATTCCCATTCAACAACAAAACGATATTTTTCGTGGTCGGTTCTGTTTTCTATTGAAGGAATGTGCAAAACTAGCCGTTGAACCTCTCATGCTCGTGTCGTAGACTCGTGGCTAACCACCCTTTCCCTCCAAACTACTACTAACTTTTTCGTTTGAGTTGCTTTCACAGTTTCACTTCACCTCTGTATATTTTTTATAGGACCTGCTGGGCTAAGGCGTATTTTGTGATTAAAATTCACAATACACTTGTGTTAATAATTATATATTAGTATTTTGGTGTGTGTATTACATAGGATAAATATTTGATTTTATATTATTAGAATTTATAATGAATTAATGTTTTAATCTATACATTTTATAATCATTAAAAATCGTAATACATAAATTATGTTTTATTTACAATCAACAATTTAAATTGTGATATAATTATTTTAATTATTGATACTTTTTTAAAAAAAAGGTTGAATTTAATTTAGAGATTTAAATAAAAGATAATATATTGAAATAGATGATTCGTTAAAAATATTAAGCATACAAGTAAAGAGTGGTTTGAAATGGATGAAAAGGAAAATTTTATTAGCTGCAAGGGAACTTTGCGAAATGCAGGTTCAAATGAAAGAAAAGATAAAATATTGTTGAGAAATGAGAATAACGAATCAAGAGATAACAAGTACTATGAGATTCTCACTCTTGAAGTTGAGTAATTCTAATCTATAACATAATAAGATGTTGTAATAGGATTTAACATTTTTTTACATATTCTCATTCATTAATATGATGTGATAATAAAATAAATTTTTATCAGATATATGTTACCAGAATAAAAGAAGTTAGGAATAAAAGAAGTGCTATGTGTGATACCATACCACGATTCTCTCTCACATTCTCGGGAATAAAAGAAGTTAGGAACAGATTCTCTCCCGTTTTGGCATTATAATAGCCATTATAGCAACACAAAGCTTAGTCATGAACCAGGAAGCAAGAAATCATTAAAATAATAGCCACTATAGCAACACATTTTGCTTAGCACAATTCAATTTACTATACCAAATAATCAAGCATCAACCACATGAACCAATTACAAGCAGTAATTAAGATTCAGGAACATGAAAAATAGATCATCATCACCATACCTCTTGACATCTATTTCCATAAAAGAAGACATCCCTGGAATCATCAGTATTGGCATCATTTGCCTCAATTACAAGCACTAGTACTGCTCTTATACCCAATTCAAAATTATATGTGCACACCAGATGAACAGTATTAGCTAGTTATTATTGATTAATTAATCAACTACCAAATTAAGACATGCATGGTGCATACCTTGCTAATGTTAGGAGCCACTGATCTAAGCGCAAAAAGCCTTTCATTGAGCTTCTTCCTCCGATTTCTCTTGGAAACAATGTTTCCTTATATGCCACTGATGAAGCGACACTGTCCGGGGAACTGGAATCATAGTACCGGATAACGCCTCATCCCAACAGCTGTGACCAGAAATATGTTAATAATGAAACTACTTATGTTAATTCAATTAATTACATAATGTATATCTTTTAGACTACATAGGAGAACAATGCATAATTTTTAATTAAATTAGTTAATGACTGCTTATTATTATTTATCTGTCAAGCTTTTGGGTTTGGAGGAAAATGTTGGATTCCAACATCTTTTACGGCACCAGAAATAGTGCTGAAGGTTGTGACTTTCAGATGTAGTCACAAATAAACTCAAGAAAGACCTTTGAAACTCCAAGTTCCACTACTACATAAAGAGGTTTTTAAGATGGTTATTTGACCCCTTTAAAGACGGTTGTCGACCCATCTTTGTATCTAGCGGCTTACAAAGTCGGACATATGAAGACGGTTGTTGGACCGTCTTAAATGCTTTTTATTTTTTTATTTTTTTCCCAGTACCTTTTCTAAGACGGTTATGTGACTCAACCGTCTTAGAATGTTTCCATTCTAAGATGGTTTCAGCCCATAACCGTCTTAGAAAGTACTTTTAGAAAAAAACTAAAGCAGATTCTAAGACGGTTATCAGGTGTAACCGTCTTAAAATGAGTACATACTGAGACGGTTACATACCACAACCGTCTTCGTATCTGAATATTCTAAGACGGTTATCTGCATAACCCGTCATAACCATCTTAGATTCTGGAGTAATTTCTTGATGGAAAATAGCATAAAAAGTAGCAGCAATCAACAAAAGAATTCCTTCAAGCTTCTCTCCTACTCTTCTACCTCAAACAATTCCTGACTGCCACAAAATGCATAAAAAGTTTAATAACACAATCAACAAAAGAATGATAACATAGATCCTACGAGCAAAAATAACCATCCTTCAAGCTAATAGGTTGCCAACACATAGGACACTGGGAGCTTCTCTGACACCTAGAAACAAGAGCCAGTAGCAAAGGCTAGAGTATATTCTTCCATTTTATTTTATTTTTTTGTTATTGACAAGAGAAACTTTTAATGCATTAACTATTAAGAAATACAGATATAACAAGAATATCTTCAACAGTGAAATGACCCTCCTCCCACTCAAATCCACACTACAAATTTATAGGCTAGTTGACTAATTTTCCAGCCAAAACAATTAGCAAAGTCCAATCTCAGATCACAAGTCATAACCCATAACCAGTGTCAATGGCCTTAACATTGATGAAAGTCAAGAGAACCAAAGTATAGGTCACCATTCCAATTCATAATATCAAAGAAGTCATTGAAATTATGATTTTCACGAAAACTCCAAAATTATAAAGCACCACAGATTATGTCTTTATGCAGGAACTGAAATATATATATATATATATATATATATATATATAAATTAAAAGGCACCACAGATTATGCCTTTATGCAGGAACTGAATTCACATGTATCTTTCATCCATACTGATAAGATTTTACTTCCAAGTACTTTTACTTATAAAGGGCACCAAGACCCAGATGTTGTTGATGAAGGTAAATTTGATAGTTCTAGGATATTGTTTATACTGAGATCGTTGTGAATTATGATAGAAAAAGGAGGGGAAACGGATTTTAAGCATAAGTAGAAATTTAATTAGAAATTAAAATTGAAGGAACTATAACATGTGACATTGACGGAAGTCAAACCTGTGTTAGATGGATTATGGGAAAACATACACAAATAGAAGTTTGAATTTTAAGTGATTAAGCATATGAAAAATTAATGGATATTAAGATGTACCATTCGAGAATGCACTGCAGGTGAAACTCATGCTTGCAGGTAGTGACCTGAAAAAAGCAAGAGAAACAAAAGAAGTAAGCAAATCTGTTTTTCAAGCAAGCCATATTTGATGCCGGGGATCACCCCCAATTTTCTTGTTCATAAGATTAATATTTAATATAACCAATATTACCGCGTCAATGAATTAAGAAAAAATGAAAATAAGAATAAATTTCAAAGAAGTAAAACAAACTAGCAGTTTTGTAGGTGTGTTCAACATAAATCATATTATAAAACACACAACATAATTCAACATAGATCATATAAGTGTTTTATCCTTTTTTTTTCCTCACTTTAGTTTTTATAATTTCAATTTATTTTATTGTGTTCTTAAAAAAATATATATTTTATGATGATGTTTATAATTTAATTTGGGATCTGATGAATATACTGGGAGGTGCAGACCCTTGGATGTTCTGCAGTGCTATAATTAGGGGAGACTTTCCAAACTTAATGAATTAACAAGAGTGTGGAGTCATGGACTGAATTAATCGGACAGGGTAAACAGAGGGCCTAAATCATATTGAGCGGTGCACAACAGCCAGCTCCAAACAGCGGCCTTTTATGGCCTTACCAACCAGCACAATATAGAAGAGCCTATAGTAAGAAATTTCATGAAAATGTACTAGTCTGGCACCAGAACAACATACCTTTGTTTTAAATAGCACATAAGCAATACCCTTCCAACATTAAGATGAGGATCTCGAACAACTCTGACAGCTTCTATACTTGATTCCAGGTTGGATATACCACAAAATAACTTATAAAGCTCTTCATCCTGCAGAAAAGGATGATATCATATGATCCATTAGATAACAATGATGCAATTGTGAAAGATTAACTTATTAGGCGAGGCATGTACCATAAAGGTCCCCTAAAGCTAAAACCAATAATCACGAATCTAAATGGTTTAAATCTGTCTAGTAGACATTGAAACAATATAGACAAGAGGGGAAGCATAAGGCCTATAATCTTTTTTTTATTTAATTGTACCATTATATTTCTTGTCTTTTGCTTTTCAAGAAATTTGCATGCAAGACATGAAAATTTTGTGGACTAGCTAATATGTAGGTCAAAATGATGGCCTTCTCCTTGGCCTTGATTGAGGAATTTGAAACAAAGGAATCTGAAGACCTTCTTGATGATCTGTATAACTTGGCCTTGATGGCAAAGAGACATTAGGAAGAGGAGGCTCACTAGCTCCAACTTTAAGCAATTGCTTGTAGTACTGAGCAAACAGAGTAGTCCCAATATCCACTTTTTCGCCTATGTATGTATAACCGCCTGCATGTCTTTGATAAAAGTGAAGGAAAATGTCCATCAGATTCACTTCCTCCAATGTAGCTGCAAGGACAAATGATCAGCAGTTCTTATTGAGGAAAGAAAAGTATCCCAAGTACAAATTATTAGAATTTAATATTTTTACAAAAATTACTAACGTACACTGTACCAGAGCATTTGCCTTGCCAAACTGCATCATTTATTTTCTCCTCTCTCATTTTCTCAAGGACAGATGTCCCTAATCCTGTGCTTGGCAACTCAGTTTTCCAACTTTCTCTTCTAGATTTACTATCAGATTGCAACTTATCCACAACCTATGAGCTTAGTGACCAGATTAATAAGCAAATCAGTTAGCATCAGTGATCTATGGTTTAGAGAAAGCAGAAAATTGTTAAAACTATGTGTACACCCTGATGACCCTGTTATTAACATGTTCACAAAAAAGGAATCCCCAATGTTATTTTTGACACTCAGGTCCAGAAACAAATCATAGCACTCATCTACCTCTTGAGGAACTAGAAGCATACCATGAATTGAACTCTTTTTGGAATTGACAAATAATGTTATTGGACAAATCCAAGAGATTTCTTTACCTCGTGCACCCTTAATTCACTGATTAGTTCTCAATACAATTTTGCTAATGAAACTTGTTCACAACTTTATTTCACTTCCATTTTTACCCCCATACCAAAGTTATCCTAAGGATGAAGGTCAAAAACCTATTTTCACCCCAAACTTTAAGAGGATACCAAACTAAAGTCTGAGTTGATATTCCATCGCAAGAAGATAATGAGTGAGGCTGTGAGAGGCAGTGAATCCTTTCAAAAACTCGGTTTTCATATTTATCCTGTTCCCATCTAATGTTACCTTGTCTCTTCCATTTAGTGATTGACTCAATGTAATACAATAATATAATTCTAGATAACTGGGTCTTGTAACCAAAATAACATAGACTGGTTCAAATTCTCTCATCTCAAAATTTCTGCAAATCCAAAAACCGAACTAACCACTATTTTAATAAAGGAACATGCAAAGTGCATATACGATCTCCGAGAATCAAATCAAACTGATTGCCACTACTCAAATAAATCACAACAAACAAAACCAGAGCTTGATGAAAGAAATAAAGACATGCAGGCAGTTATATAGATCATCAAGGCACGTTTTTATATCAAAGGCACGTTTTTTATTTCGAAAGAAACCAAAGTTTCCCAGGATAAAAGACACATTTTTATTTTGAAAGGCAATGACGTTTAGTGCAATATGAAGATCTAAACTTCTATTCTTTAAGTTCACAAAGAAGTCCAAACAACTGAACAATAAAACCACTAGCACAGACAAATAATTAAGCCTTGTCTGTTCATTGTTTTCAAACTTCAAAGAACAAGAAATAAGCGGAATGCAGAGCAATTCATCAATGCCACCTCCGAACTCAAAATAGAGACCTAAATCAAATGGACTTGGAAACGAGTTAATCACTCAAAGACGAAGCAAAACCCTAAGCTCAAACAGAGAAACGAAGTGGTTGGCATAACCCAATAAGAATAGCGAAAGTGGCGAAACAACGCTAGGGTTTAGGAGAATCGAAAATTAGAGGCAAGAGAAAGGACCTTTGGAGATTGGAAAGGGAGGTGCGGCGGAGATGTGGAGGCGAGTGGTGGCGGAGGCACGGTCAGCCATGGTTGATCTTTGAGTCTCTCTGATGTGGAGCTCGTAGTTGGCATGTCGCTGCAGCTTTGGAAGAGCTTGTCTTCGTCATGCTCGTCGACATCTTGGCGGTGTATTTGAGTTATTTTTGGAGTATTTCATTTTTTATAGGAATGAGAAGAAGACTAATTTCAAAGACGGTTGTGAAAACACCGTCTTTGAATATTTGAATTTTAAGACGGTTATAATAAGACTGTCTTCGAATACTTGATTTTTAAGGCGGTTTTAATAACCGTCTTTGAACACGCACCTTTATACATCTCCTATTATTTACAAAATTGCCACCGCCTAACATTCTAAGACGGTTTTCGGGGAACCGTCTTAGAAGGTGCGTCATAAAAGACTATTTTTGTAGTAGTGTTCTAGACCTAGACCAAGGATGATCTGCACTAGCTCATATGTCACCTTGGTGGTGGCATGATTGAACTTTCAAAGCAATTCATATGCAATCATTATAGTTACAGGTTAGAGCATCCTCAGTTGTCAAATTACAAAGCATGATACACCTTGGAGCTGGCCACATGCAGCACCAGTGGTAGATATAAATCCATAACAACATGGGGGTAAATTAAGACAATATTTTGGGCAGTGTGCAAGGGAAGTGTAATCATCACCTGTCAAAGAATGCAGTGATAGATATAAATCCATAAGCAGTGTCATCCTCTACCATTTCCTTTTGGTTTGTCTGTCCAGCATTCTTTAAGGCACAAGTTCTTATAGAGATGAAATCATGCTTAAGCATGAATAAAAGGTATGATACATCAATCATATATCAAAACAATGGCCTTTGTCAAAATTATTTCTTCACAGGGAAAAAATTACTATAAAAGAGAAAAAGACTACAAAGCAGGAAGAAAGTGAATCCTCTTAAATCATTTAAGCTAGAGCGATTATGCTTTCAGCTTGATACAAATCAGCAAAATCTATCCAAACAGAACCCAAGAAATCAATACCAAAATGTAAGAAAAAGATAAAATAGGCCAAACACACATCCAGACAGAAGCAAATCCAAACATATATATGGCACAGGGAATAGATTGAACAAGAAAAAAAGGACCACAAAGCATTCTGAAAGTAACACAATCATGATGAAAGAAAATCATCTCGAGAACTACCAATGTCATTCTATGTAATGAAAAAACATGAGTACAAAATCTATGACATCGATGGGAAGCCTCCATTGGTTCAATATTCATAGAAGATGGTTTTGCTTTCGCGTATAAGAGAAGATGGAATTATTCCTCCATTAAATATCAAAACCACCATCTAATTTACTGTGACATTCGCTGAAAATCATATCGTTCTAACTAAGAATAAAAAATCATTCTAACACTAAAAACCATTGTCCTGCTGAAGCCATGCCATGAATAGATCCATTGCTAGGAGAAAAAATATCCTAAGAGAAATAGATTCAATTCCATAGCTCATACATTAAATTAAATTCCAAATACTTCACAAAAGGCTTGACTGGCTCCATTAAAGCTCAAGAAGCACTTGGGAGTGAAAACCCTAAAGTTGAAATGAAATAAACCCTAAGATTCATGAATAGAATGAAGGAGAGGGAAGTTAACTTACATGAATGAAAGAATTTAATTAATTAATCAAAATCAAAGTACATTGAACAACCCAAACTAGCTACATGAGTGACAGAACACAATACCAGAGACAACCATAATCCTCTCATGGATCCTTCTCCGGCAAGTGCGTCGAATAGCAAGCTCTCCTCAAATAGATTTTGGCATCAATTTCATATCCCTAGTCAGCATCACCAACATAGCAAGTCCACCAATAATAAACAAAAACTCTCAATCATATCAGAATAACAATTCCTGACAAGCACATTATAAAATTCAATAATTAATGTACCAAATATCAACATAATTCAAGAAAAACAAGAATCCACAATCACCTCCTAGCACTAGAGACACGAGTTGGCATGTTCCTCCAATACATTAGCATTAGCATTGGGCACACCGTACGTCACACTCTGTCCCACAAACAACACGCTACTCTTCATCGTCACGTTGGTCACAGGCTCCGCCAGCACGATTGCATCATTATTTCTCGACGAAGATGATGTTTTGTGAACCACCGCACAAGCTCAACACAATTGTTGAGGCAGATGTGAGTGAAGCGATTGCAAAGGTGAGGGAATGCGCCGCCACCGGCGACTGCACGAACGAGCTTTAACGGCGGAGCTGGATAGCTTCCACGACGACTAACAGGGAGAGAGAGACAGGACGAAAAGAGACTAAGAGGCCGGGGTATGACTAATAGTCTTCTTCCTAACGAAAACCCTAGCAGTGGAGAGCAATTTGAAGACCTTGGGGGTCAAATCGTGAGCGAGGTCAAGAGTGGCTTACCTCGAAGTGGTGATTCGCGAGAAGTCGTAGCGGAGCTGGCTGGTGATGAGGAGGAGCCTCCTTGAGTGATATATATTATAGGGTTTTATGAAAGACCCAAAATTTAAAATTCCACAACATAAGTTTTCTTCCAAAACCAGATGTCGAATGTCTTCCAATAACATCGGTTTTCGAAAAACCGATGTCGAGTGTCTTCCAGTAACATTGGTTTTTCATAAAATTGATGTTAACAACATCCATTTATTTACAAAAATGTCACCGCGTTTTCGTTAACATCGGTTTTTTATAAACCGATGTTAAAAAGCTTTTTTCTAGTAGTGGAAGTAAAAGATGCATCTTATTTATTTAGGTTTGTTTTAAGTTTGAATGTAGGTCTGTGCCCATGTCCAAACTGAAGGTGCAATGGTGCTTTTGAGAGGATCCTAAAATTTGGTGGGTTCATGTGCTAGGAGGTCTATCCATATTCTGGTACTGATTGCATTATTTTAACATGTTGTGCTTTGTTCATTTGCTTTCATCCAGATGAAGAATGGAAAGGATGGTAGTAGTTCGATGGGTTCTTGAAAGATGCTATGCAGATGGTGAAACCCGCGAAGGGTACTAATACTCTTGCTTTTATATTTAAGGAGGGTGTTATGGTAGTTGCTAATTCTCGAGCTAGCATGGGAGGATAGATATGTGAGTGTTTGTTAGATTTTAATTTCATTTTTCACTGTTTTTTGTTCCTTTGGCTGAGGCAGAGTTTTTTTTTTTTTTTGTGCTAATTGCTGCAAATTAAATGATGGGTTTTATCTATTTGCATTATGTTTGATCTTGAATTCTGACTGTTGGCCTTCTCCAGCATCGTAGTCTGTGAAGAAAATTATCAAAATCAATCCATATATGCTTGGGACAATGGCTGGTGGTGCTGCTAATTGTCAATTCTGGCACAGGAATCTTGGGATTAAGGTAATATATGCAACCTTGAACCTACAGTCTCCTGCCAAATTGCTACGATAGTCTCCCACACCTTGTCATTCCTTGCAATTATTGTTATTGAATATTGATGTTGTTTTAGTTGAGTTGGTAAGATTTACCTCTTTGAAGTACATTTATACTCATTGCCTGAAAATTATTTGTCTATAGGCAGCATCTTAGCCTGTGTTTTGGAAGCAAGTAAGGAGTGAAAGAAAGTGAATGGAATGGAAATTGAACTATGGGAGAGTAGTCTGGTGTCTTGTTTGGATTGCCATGTAAATGGTGGGAATGAAAATGATAAGGAAAATAATTATGTTTTGCTTGGGAAAAATGAAATAAGCTGTGAAGAAAATTATGATAATTAAAATCCAGATATATCCTTTATTTAAGATGAATTTGTTGAGAAGGATGGTTATGCAATTCAGAATTTCAGATATAATCTCTTTCCCATGTATAAAGTGTGGACAATTTCACATGTAATTTTCATTTACTTAGTATTCCTTCTACCTATATCCAATTATTTTTTTTTTCTAATTTATAATATAGCCTTCCATTATTTTTCCATTGATAACATCCAGAATAGTGCTAGGAATGCCATTTAATTGCCATTTGTTGTTGGATAGGTTTCTTTTGAATATACTAGGTTTCATTCTGTCATTTTATTTTACCTGGTATAAGCACTCTAGATATGGACATTACTCATTATTAACCACCGCTCAACTAACAGGACTAGGCGTAACATAGAATATCTAAATGACTGGTTCAATAAACTTAAAAGAATTTGATATCTTTTGGCTTTTGTTTTCTGAGATATGTTTTCTGAAGTTACACATGGGTTCTCTGATTTGGTACGTATTATTTGTAGTGTCGTTTGCATGAGTTGGCAAATAAAAGGAGAACTTCAGTTACAGGAGCCTCAAAGCTACTTGCCAATATTTTATACTCTTATCGTGGAATGGGGTTATCTGTTGGTACCATGATTGTTGGATGGGATGAGACGGTAATTCACATGACAAAGAGCTGGACAACTTTTCTCAGCTAGTCCAATTCTTACTTATAACATTTAATCTCTTTTTTAGGGCCCTGGTCTATATTATGTTGATAGTGAAGGAGGAAGACTTAAAGGCACTAGATTCTCGGTTGGATATGGTTCACCATATGCTTCTGGTGTATTGGACAACGGGTTAGTTAACCTTTTTAAATTGCCACAATTCCAGTCCACTTTTGTTTGGTTTAAATATTGAAAGTGGCTTCTTTTGCTAGGCCTTTTGTCACTTAAATCAATTTATAGCCCCATGGTTAGGTGCCTCATAACTTGTGTTAGTGCTTCATTGCTTGATCAATATTTTCCCTTTTATTGGCCAAACCTTGACGTGAAAGTTGGTTGGCTCAGATGATACAATATGTTATAAAATGTGCGGCTTAAAATAGAGTAATATATGCTTACAATAATTTATTTATTTAATATGCTTTAATGAAATAAATTTATTATTATTATTCGGTATTATACATTAGTATTCCAAAATGTTTCCATTCTTTTTTCTATATTAGTTAGGTTTAAATGTTTATATTTTCATTTAAAAATTTATTCAATAATAATTCATATTGAGAATTGATAATGTTTTTTTTTTACATTTAGATTCATGGTCAAATATTTGTTTTTAACGAATTCAATTATATTTAATTTCTGAAGAAAAAACTCTGATTATTAAGTCTATTTGACATAAAATTTATCTTTATTAATTGGCAATAATAAATTCAAAAATTTAAAAATTGTTGTAATAAATTAAACTTAAATTATAAATTTATTCCTTAAGATGATAATATTTTGTTACTCAATTTTTTTTGTGAAATATTAAAAAGTGCTAGATTTAGTATTTAATTTGTCACATGATTAAGGAAAAAATACTTTTGTGGTTTGGGAATGGGTGACTTGTGGCTTAAATTTTTGTTTTAATAAAATTTGTCACCTGATTTAGTATTTTTATTTCTTCCTCTATATGGTATTACGTTTGGAAAGTAATTGTAGCTATAGGCTGCAATGCATAAAGGTATATCTAATTTCCTATTCTTCCTTTTTTTTTTAATTGGAATTATATTATACTAAATACAAAATACTATATTTTTAGTTTATTTTTTTATTATAAAGAATTTGTATACAAAACAACGAATTTTTTTATTATAAAAAATTCTATTAAACCATGTAAAATAACGGTATTGCTTCTCCCCACTTCACTGCTAGACTTTCTTGAGAGTTGAGTTGATTGTCAAGATCCCCTCAGTTGAAGAAAAGTCAACTTCACATGGGACAAGGTCACAATGATCTATAATTCAATGCATGTCTTTCATGAGTTGTGTTGATTCTCAAGATCCTTGCAGGTCAAGGTCAAGGTCACTTGGGACAAGGAAACAATGGTGTTGACTGCTTTCCTCTGTTCTTGTTGGTGAAAGTTTGTGTTCCAACATCATGCTAAGTTACTTTGTTATCATAATCATATGTAATGTCCTGAGTAGCTAGCTGGGAATTCACTTAAATGATGCAAGCTTGTAAAATTTTTGCACCTGCGTTATTTGTATTAATTATTATTAAGCTTCTAGAATATTTCTATATTATCATTCTTTTTGGTGTCTTTCCTCTGTAAGCAAGAGATTTTGTCCTAATTTCTTGCTAAACGTTGAGTATTCTCAATATAAATTGCTAGAAGTAATTTTTAGTAAGTTGATACTTCGGTCCAAAATCGTTTATACTGTTGCTTTTCTTTCCCTGTCATTTATTGTCTTGTGATTTTATCACATTGTGCTTGCTTGGAAGTAATAACATTCTTGGTAAAATATGGTGTGGTATATGAAACGACGATGCAGTTATACAACTGATGCCTTAGATTAATTATTCTACAAATTTCATCCTAAATCGGTTATTTAATAAACGATGTAAAAAGTGAATATACACAGAGCACTAGCAATGCTTTGTTGCCCCAGAACTAGTTAGGTAAATGACAAGATCATCCTATTAAATCTATTTGGTTTCCGTATGTATTTCCTTTCGTCTCGGTTACTTTCTCATAAAACCTAGGATAAGGAAACGTATCAGCCCTTGCGGTCTAGGGTAAGCTTTAATACGAAATAGGGAGTCTCCAATTTTATTGACTCTAAAGGCAAATCATCTCATGATTTCTTTTACTATGCATAGATTCCCGAGTCTCGTAAATGTCATCCCGATTTCTCCGGTTTACAGATAACCTAATCTCTCACAGAGATTTGACGAATTCCTTCAGCTAGTCACCCTAGACTCGTGTTCTTTCAGGACATGCCTAAAGGTATACCTATGTGTCTCCATGTTTCAGGTAGACGAGGTATACAATCAAAGCATGTCTTCTAGAACACATTCTAGGTGAAAACTTCTAGTCTAAGGAAAGACACACCCAAATAATAAGAGACTACTCTAATGATACTATTTGTGAGATTTCCTCATAGAGTCTCTTTGTGGGTCCGTTCAGTGCGAGCTATACCCTTATAGGTCCACCCGCGACTTTAGCTAAGACATCTCCATGTCTGTAGCTCATGAGGTCTTTACCTTGTATCTGCATACAAGTAGTTAAGTCGTCCTAGTCTTACCCGAAATCACTGATCCCCATTCTCAGTGTCTCTAGACTAGGAACTTAAAATTTAGGAGTAGACATCTGGTATCCTTGAATCCTCATGATCGTGATCCCATCACTGATACTCAAGAGATACCTATTTTATTCCAAGGGTTTTATCCAGTTACTCATATATTAATAATGATATCGAGCCAGAATATGAAACAAGATAAAGAGCGCTTATAATTTATTCATGACAATATGAAAAGTACATGTACGTCCTAATCATTGTCTCTAGGACATCCATATACTAACATACTCTCCCATGCTCTCTTCTTCACTGACCATGTTAATTGGCTCCATAGGTGGATCTGGATAAGCAGAAGTAACCTCTAGGAAGGGATCATTTGGATTAAACAGTCCATTAAGTACAGAAACAGGAAAATGAGTGCCAAAGTAAATATATGCGCGTATAACTGGATGCATGGTTACGACATTACAATTTCTTTCCTCGTCGATGTACCATCCCAACTCTAACACATCAAGGAAGATGATGATTGAGGCCATCTAAAATAGAACATAAAACAAATCTAGTGAGAAATAAAAATTTCTTAGTAGGCAAAAACTAAACCACCGAACACGTTAGTACATTAGTAAATAATTAATATATTCAAATGAAGCAATAAAATAATTATGCAAACTATATGGATGCATGAAATGAATTTTCCCAGGCTGCACATGGCCTCTACATATCGTACTGTATGTAGCTACACCTCATACTAGATGTAGTCACTGCGATCATCTTACGCAAACATGCATGATTTTTGTCATATATTTGCACCTAGTCACTACATATCGTACTTTATGTAGTATCAAATTTTGTTTCACAAATCTCGTACTGGACTTGGAAACATAAATCAACATATTATCAATCAAAATCCATAAGCAAAATACATACCACCTTATGAAAAAAATTGTTGTTGTCATAACATCATACGTACCACAAGTATGGTTAAACCACCATACCTTATTCAAGCAAAATTATACCAACTTAGGCATGACAATTTAATATCTTCAGGCTACAAACAAATCTTGTTAGTAGTCTAACTAATAAACCATAATATATCTTTCAAATAATTTCTAACTCCTTTAAACTTTCACAAGAAAATTATAAGCTAGCATGCATTTTAATCTCCTTTCACCTACCACCTTACTACTTCATCCTCAAATTTAATTACTCAAGCATTTGAACCATTTATCTACATACCATTCAACCTCTATTTCTAAAAAACAATTAATTCAAAACAGTACCATAATAAAACTACGAACAAACAGCCCAAATATCATCAAAATCACTTCCAAATATCACTAAATATACTTCCAAACATCACCAATATTTCAGCCTATAAATCATCAACTATCCTATGGTTTAAATCAACATTTCCATATCATAAAATAACCTTCAAATAACATGAATTTCAAGTCTAAATGATAATTATAAATTTTCCTAATTAAGCATATACATTAATCCAAACAAATGCTTAACTAGAGTTGAAGCCTAGCCTACCTCAAGTGAGTTTGAGTTTGAAATGGATTAAGGGCTGTCTCCCTTGCTGTATTCCTTGGAATATTCTCTAAGAAATGATGTCTTGAAAAATAAAATGGCTGAGTGGTAAAAGATGTCATGGTTGGAAGCAAGTAAAAGAGGTAAAAAGGAATAGTTTTTCAAGAAAATAAGTGACCATGGGATGTATGCTATACGTGCAATGTTTTCAACTCCTTAGCTATTTATACTTCTTTAATTAGTTGAGTTTTAATTGATTTAGTTGAGTTATAACTGAATTAGGATTTAGTTTAGTTAGAAGTTAATTAGGTAATCATTACTTTGGAGGATATTTATGCATAATCCTTATCTTGACTTTGATTTTTCTTGGTCAATGATTCTTTAATCCATTGTTTTGGGGCAGCTGGCTTCTCATACGTGGGACATTGTTGGGCTGCTGAGTTATTTACTTGGCTCTTCTACTTCCACATACACACAAGGCCATATTATATCATTTTCCTTTCAGCCTTAAAATTTTTTATAGCAGCTACTCCTACACGTTTATTTCTTTTGGCTTAGTGTTTTAGTGCTAGATTCCCTTATTTAATGTTCCATGTGCACGTGGAAAGGGACCTTTTATGAGTCCACTTATGATTGGTCTAATTTTTGGCTGAAACTTCTAGCCTTTGTGTCAAAGTTTTAGGAGCTACAAATTGCCAAGACTAGATCTTTCTAAAAAAAAGATGTTTCACAGCACATGGTTCGTTCATTGTTTATTCTGTACCAATCTACTAGTCCAAAAATTCTCATTTTCTAATATGTTAAACTAGAATTCCTAAGCTTTCCAACAAGGTATCACATGCTTGATTTGAAGTTATAAAACTCTAGCTATAACCTTTTTAATCTAGACTTCAAAACTGCCAGCAAGCTGAGAAATTCCATGCTGACATCTCTTAAGGTTTTAATTACTGCAATCAGTACACAAACTATATTTATCTGAAATTTTGATATGTTGTAGTAGACATCTAGATCTTTAATTCCATATATCATACACTAAATTTGGATAAGAATTGAGAGAGAAATAAATTTCTCAATTTGGGTGGCAGAAACTGTTTTTGAATGTGGACAGCTTTCAATGGTTTGTTTTAAAATAAATTTTTATCCTATTATTTTTCGTATTCAAGTATTATCACACTTCCACAATTCAATCATAAATATGAATTAATTTTGAGGATGTTACAGAATACATAGCTGCTAGAAGTTTTTGCGTACAAAGTTTGTGTCTTAAGCAACAACTCCAAGATTTTGGTGTGGAAATGAATATGTTACGGATAAAAGATAAACATATTATCTTTTGCCAACTAATATAAATAATCAAATCTTTGTTAATATATTATCATAACCACCAGAGAGTAACCACCAGAGGATAGAAGATACGATCACTATCTTTCAGTTATCAATATCTCCACATATCCCGGAAGAAGATATTGAGCTCAACCGTCCGTCTGTTATCAAAGTCTAGGTAAAACCCTATAAATACAGCATGAACCATGGTGAAAGGTACGCAGACAATTCTGACCCTCTCTTTCCATTCACACGGCACACATCGCACTTCAATTGCTTCGTGTGTATTGCTGTTGTGATCATCTTCTTCCTTAAGTTGCTTCAGTTCATAAGCTTCTTAAGAGAGAGAGAGCCTGATCCTAAAGAAAACCATCCAGCATAACTTGTTGGACATTTCTGTTCTCTCCGAGCAGAACAGTGGCCTGATCCTAAAGAAAACCATCCAACATAACTTGTTGTACATTTCTATTCTCTCCGAACAGAACAGTGGCGCCGTCTATGGGGACGATAAATTTCGAATCCCACCAACTCTCAATGGCTAATACCAGAAGGCACCAGAACGCCAGACGTGAAGAACCACCCAGGAATCTGAATCCGGATAATATGGTGGTGGAAGACGCATTCCCACACGGCTTCATCTCGTGCGGAACCTGCAACACAGGCGCCGGCCAACACACCACCGGTCGCACAAGAAAACTCTGAAGCTTCTCAGCACTTCTTCATTCAGAATGCTCTCCAGTCCTTGTTGGCTCGAATGGAGAATCTGGAGAAGCATTATGAACTCCAACGACAGGAAGACATCCAGCGGCTGATTGTCCAGTTGGAGGATCACGACAACAGAAGGCGAGAAGAAGAACGTCGGCAAAATGCCGACCACGTGGAAGATAACGCAGAGACCGACCAGCCTCATGCAGCAACCAGGAGGCAGCGACCGACGACCGGCGACGTCGGCCCGCACGGCGGGAACCGAGCAGAGAGACCCCGTTGACCATTCCGAGCAGGGGAGAGCGTCTTGTTCACAACACGAGGCACTTCGCTTGTCCTCGGCCATGACACCAGAATACGTCACGGAGGAGAGACAGACGGGAGAGATCACCCGTCACCCCGGCCAAGGCGATGGCACGTATTGAAGGAAGTATTGCCGGGGTCATCAAAACAACAGTCCATTCGTTGATCGAATAGTGGACGCTCAGTTTCTAGAGGATTTCGACGGCTCCTTCCTGTCCAAGTATGATGGCAGCCAAGATCCGCAAGTACATATCGACTAGTTCGATATGCAGATGTGTGTTCGTGGAATTGACGAACCCATCATATCTCGAGTTTTCGCTACCACCTTAACCGGGGCCGCCCAGACCTGGTTCCATTCATTGCCGCCGAGGACCATTCGCAATTTTGAGGATTTCGGCCAGAAGTTCTTGCTGAATTTCGCAACAAGCAAGAAGCAACCTAAATCCGAGTTTGCTTTGGGAAAGATACGCCAGCAGAATGGGGAGACGCTGCAGAGCTACTTGGACTGATTCAAGGAAGCCGCACTGCAGGTCCAGGGGCTAGAAGAGAAAGTCCATGTTCACCTCTTGTCGGCCGGGCTTAACGGGTCTTCCTGACTTGCCAAGTCGATTTATAGGACCCTGTGAAATCCCTAAATGAATTTGGGATCCGATCCAAAAAGTATTTGGAATTGGAGCAGATGGAGATCGCCAACTCGGCTCCAAGGGAAAATAAAAGACCTTCCTCACCACGAAACCGACGTCAGGAAAACTTCCAGGTCGGACAGTCCAGCCGACATCCGTTGAACACCCCGACAGGCCGACCTCCACGAGGCAATCCCGACCCTCGTTCTAGGCCAGGGAGATACGAGCTAAAGTTCGACAGATACGCTCCATTGAACGCTACGCGTGGTCAGATCTGGAAGGAGGTGGCTTTCACCGAGATGAGGAAAGTCGACCGACCTCCTCCCATAGTGCGGCGAGAAGGGATGCATTATTCTCGGTATTGTGATTTTCACAATGGACCGGGACACACGACCGACCAGTGCTGGGAGCTCCGAGATGCAATAGAGAGGTTCGTGCGTGAAGGCAAGCTGCGCCAATACGTAATTCAACCCAGGGGCACCAAGCCAAGCGGAAAGCCCAGCAGGAGAACAAACCACGAGATGACAAGAAAAGCAAGAAGGACGACGAGTTCCCAGAACCCGAGTTCGAATGCAACGTCATCACAGGAGGATTGGGGGGAGGAGGTGACATGGCCAATTAACGGAAGAAGTACCTCAAGGAGGTAATGACAGTGAGGGATAGGCCGAAGTTCAAGGAAACCGGTGGCGGAAATAGCAAGAAAGACGCACCCCCGCTGATTTATTTTACCGAGGAAGACTTGAAGGGAGTGGTACCCGGACATGAAGATGGCCTTGTCATAACAGGGACCGTTGCCAATTTCGGGGTCAAAAGAATATTTGTCGACAATGGCAGCTCGGTCGACATCATTAACTGGAGCGCCTTCAAAAAGATGAATTTGAAGGAGGAAGACCCGAGGCCGTGCCAAACCATGCTGTACGGTTTCAACGGCGAAGACACCGGCTTAAAGGGGGCCATTGACCTCTAGCTAACACTGGGAACGAAGGAGGGCTTCAAGTCGAAAAGGGTGACGTTTACCGTCGGCGAATTTTCGTCCCCATACAACATCATTTTGGGCAGACCCACACTCCAAGTGGGACATCCTGATGTCCACTAAGCATCAGAAGATGAAGATGATAGGGCACCTCGGCAAAGTCATTACGATCTGCGGAGATCAAAGAGAATCCCGGCAGTGTTACTACAACACGATCAGGGGAACAGAGGGCGGCCCATCATCCCCACCTCGAATTCAGCAAGGAGAGCAGAGAGGATCCAGGACCGAGGCACAGTCATCCCGGAAGCTGGTTAATCTAGTAGAACTGGATCTGCGGGATGTCGAGGAATGGAGACCGGAGCCGGTGGACGAGCTTGAAGATGTTCAGATTGGCGGTTCCTCGGAATAGATTACGAATGAGGGCAAGCAATGTGACCCGAAGACCAAGGGCAGGTTGATTCAGTGCCTAAAGGAGAATCAAGATGTCTTTGCTTGGAAGGCATCCGAGATACCAGGGATTAAGCCCACCTTCTGTTGCCACAAATTGGCAATGTATCCCGGCTCTAAGCCGATAGAACAGAAGAACAGGAAGCTCGGTCCGGATAGGAAACAAGCTCTGACGAAGCACATTGAAGAATTGCTGGAGGTCGGATTTATAAGAGAAATACAGTACACGACATGGCTCTCCAACGTGGTCATGGTGAAGAAATCCAACGGGAAGTGGTGGGTTTGTGTCGACTACACAGACCTGAACAAAGTTTGTCCCAAGGATTCATATCCAATGCCGAGTATCGATCAGCTTGTAGATAGCTCAGCCGGTTTCCAATTGCTATCGTTTATGGATGCTTACTCTGGGTATAACCAGATTCCCATGCATCCAGACGACATAGCGAAGACGGCATTCCGAGGTATCGATGCCAATTACTGTTACGACGTCATGCCTTTCAGTTTGAAAAATGCCGGGGCGACTTACCAGCGGATGATGAACAAGGTCTTCTCGGATCAAATCGGGCGCAACATTGAAGTATACATCGACGATATGATCACGAAGACATCGGCGGCCGGGGACCACATCCAGGATTTGGAAGAAACCTTCCAGAAACTGCGGCAGCACAACATACGGCTGAACCCACTGAAGTGTGCATTTGGGGTAAAAGCCGGGAAATTCCTGGGTTTCATGCTGACCCACAGGGGAATAGAGGCGAACCCGGATAAATGCAAGGTTGTCCTAGATATGCAGTTTCCGACCAACAAGAAGGAAGTCCAGCAATTGACGGGGAGGATGGCGGCCTTAACCCGATTCCTACCAAGGTCCACGGAGAAGGCTCTTCCTTTCTTCAAGCTCAAAGAAAGAAGCAAAGATCGGATGGAACTCGGCATGCGAGGAGGTGTTTCAACAGATCAAGACATGTTTAGCCTCACCTCTAGTATTGTCAAAGCCCGAGCCGGGGGAAACGTTCGTCCTGTACCTCTCGGTCGGTGAAGAAACCATTAGCGCCGTACTGGTTAGAGAAGTGGGCAAGTCACAGGTGCCGGTATATTTCGTGAGCCGAGCTCTCAAGAACTCGGAGCTAAGATACCAAAAGCTCGAGAAGGTGGCATTTGCTTTGCTCACCACAGCAAAGAGGCTTCACCCATACTTTCAGAGCCACACCGTCGTCGTACGAACAAATCAGCCCATCCGACAGGTGTTACACAAACCGGATCTAGCAGGGAGAATGATGAACTGGGCCATTCAGCTATCCGAGTTCGACATCCAGTATGAGGCTCGACATGCTATGAAGTCATAGGCCAAGGCCGACTTCATAGTAGAACTGACCCCGACATCAGCCGCCCAGCAGAAGGATAAGGTGTGGAAAGTTTATGTTGACGGATCGTCCAATGCGAAGGGAAGTGGAGCCGGGATCATCGTTGAAAACCCCGACGGCGTATCTTTGGAACAATCATTGCAGCTTAATTTTCCGACTTCCAATAATCAAGCGGAATATGAAGCTTTGATCGCCGGGCTGAAGCAAGTCAAAGAGCAAGGGGCATCGAGGGTCAACGTCTTCACTGACTCGCAGCTGGTTTCCGCGCAGATTGAGGGGAGATATCAGACCAAAGGCCCTTTATTAGCCAAATATCTGGTTAAAGTAAAGGAGATGATGGCGGACTTTAATGAAGTAGTGATCGCGCACATTCCAAGGGAGGAGAACGCCCGAGCCGACATACTATCAAAGTTGGCTACCACGAAAGGAGCAGGAAACCACATGACGGTTATCCAACAGGAGCTTGCCCAACCTGCGTGCGTCATGATCATACTGATCACCGAGGACTGGAGGAGGCCCATCATTAATTATTTGGAGCAAGGAGTCGTCCCAGATGAGGAACTAGAAGCGAAGAAATTGATCCGAGAGGCTGCTATGTATGTAATCCTCGACGGTGAAGCTGAGGTCTGCATACCCCATTATTGTTGTGTCTAAGTTCAGACCAAGCCGAGTATGTGCTCTTGGAAATACACGAAGGGATCAACGGACAACACATGGGGGCAAGAGCCTTGGCACTAAAGGCTCTTTGCGCAGGATTTTTTTGGCCGACCATGAAAGCGAACGCAGCAGAGCATGTTAAGAAATGTGATAGTTGCCAAAGACATGCGAAAATATTATGGGTGCCCCCGTCCGAGCTCAGCTTGATCACTGCGCCGTGGCCATTTTACAAATGGGGCATGGATCTACTGGGACCGTTTAAAGCTACGGAAGGTCAAATGAGATGGCTAATAGTGGCCGTTGACTACTTCACCAAGTGGATCGAGGCCGAGCCATTGTCTGCTATCACCTCGGCCCGTGTTCAAAAGTTCTTGGTACGGAGCATAATAGCGAGGTTCGAAATCCCGACAGAAATTGTTACCGACAATGGGACACAATTTGCCGACAGCACGTTCAAAGCAATGATGACCGGTTTCCATATCAAGCATCACTTCGCCTCAGTAGAACACCGCAATCCAACGGCCAAGCAGAGGCAGCAAATAAGGTCATCCTTGATGGACTAAAGAAAAGAATGCATGAAGCCGGCCCGAACTGGGTCGAGCAACTTTATTATGTGCTTTGGGCTTACAGAACTACGGCCCAAACGGCCACTGGGGAAACCCCATTCAGGATGACTTATGGCTGTGAAGCCATGATTCCTGTAGAGATCGGCCAATCATCTTGGAGGAGGCAGTATATATCTCAGGAGAACGACAATGACGCTGCGCTTGCTGCCGAGCTGGAGTTAGTAGAAGAAGTCCGCACGGCTGCCCATTGCCGAGATCTACATCAAAAGGGCAAATTGGCCCAAAGATTCAATAAAAGAGTGAGACAGAGGTCTTTTGAAAAAGACGATCTCGTGTTACGCCGAGCCGACATCGGAAATAAGAATGCCCGAGATGGAAAGCTAGCAGCAAACTGGGAAGGACCGTACCGGGTTGTCCAAAATCTTGGGCAGGGAGCATACTTGTTGGAAACATTGGACGACAAACAAGTTAAACGGACTTGGAACGCGGACAAGTTAAAGAAATACTATAGCTGACAATGTGCAGCCGAGAAGGTCCATGTGTTTTCCTTTAGTTGGCTTCTAGTCGATCATAGGGATCATGGAACTTCACCATGTGTTTCCCTTTAATCAGCTTTAAGTCCATCATCGGAATCATGGACGCCATGTGTTTCCCTTTAGTTGGCCATTAGGCCCGTCATTGGGATCATGGGACTAGTGTGATTTCCATTAATAGGGATCACCAGTGAATTTTCATGAATTTCTCACTAGATTTCGTGAACCGGGAGCATAAAACCCACGCAAATCTATTTTGGAGATCATGAACTATGTAAATTTTCATGTCTTTCTCATTAGTCGATTATGTGAACTGGGAATGTGAAACCCGCACAAATCTGTAATTGAGATCATGAACTTATGTAAATCTTCGAAGATTATTAATAAAATCCTTAATGCAAGGAACATTTTTGTGCACAAACTTTGAGCGCTTAGTCGTTGTTTTATATTAACTCGGTCCTGATCAGGCCGACGTAACTATTTAATCACGGGTGAATCATCGGATTTTCCGAAAGAATTACATCTACAGGTTAACGTTACGAATATATTAACAGTTGCTAAGACGGGAACATGATCCCATAATCGTATTTAATGCCGACTAATGATGCGGATTAAATAATATACTTGGCCATAGAAGCCGAAGATGAAATATTTAAATCCCGACTGACGAGTCAGAGTCAAAAGTCAAAAATACTTGGCTGTAGGAGCCAAAAAGAAGTGAAAGTATTTAAATCCCGACCGACGAGTCAGGGTGAAAAATACTTGGCCATAGAAGTCAACATATGAAAGTGAAGTATTTAAATCCCGATCGACGAGTCAGGTCAAAAAGTACTTGCCGTTGGAGCCATTATACGGAAGAAATAAAAGCCGACTAGAATTACTTAATCTATTGTGCAAAGTATTCAACAAATGTTTGGAAAAGAAAGTAAATACAAAGTAAAACCGGCATCCTGGCCCTTCAGTTATCGTCGCCACCCCGAGCTGGACCCTCCTCGGGCGTCTGTTACGGATGAAAGATAAACATATTATCTTTTTGTCCAACTAATTTAAATAATCAAATCTTTGTTAATATATTATCATAACCACCAGAGAATAACCACCAGAGGATAGAAGATACGATCACTATCTTTCAGTCATCAATATCTCCACATATCCCGGAAGAAGATATTGAGCTCAACCGTCCGTCTGTTATCAAAGTCCAGGTAAAACCCTATAAATACAGCATGAACCATGGTGAAAGGTACACAGACAATTCTGACCCTCTCTTTCCATTCACATGGCACACACCGCACTTCAATTGCTTCTGTGTGTATTGCTGCTGTGATCATCTTCTTCCTTAAGTTGCTTCAGTTCATAAGCTTCTTAAGAGAGAGAGCCTGATCCTAAAGAAAACCATCCAACATAAATTTCTGTTCTCTCCGAGCAGAACAGTGGCCTGATCCTAAAGAAAACCATCCAACATAACTTGTTAGACATTTCTGTTCTCGCCGAGCAGAACAGTGGCGCCGTCTGTGGGGACAATAAATTTCGAATCCCACCAACTCTCAATGGTTAATACCAGAAGGCACCAGAACGCCAGACGTGAAGAACCACCCAGGATTCCGAATCCGGATAATATGGTGGTGGCATTGTCCCACACGGCTTCATCTCGTGCGGGACCTGCAACACAGGCGCCGGCCAACACACCACCGGCCGCGCAAGAAAACTCTGAAGCTTCTCAGCGCTTCATTCAGAATGCTCTCCAGTCCTTGTTGGCTCGAATGGAGAATCTGGAGAAGCGTTATGAACTCCAACGCCAGGAAGACATCCAGCGGCTGGTTGTCCAGTTGGAGGATTACGACAACAGAAGGCGAGAAGTTGAACGTCGGCAAAATGCCGACCACGTGGAAGATCACACAGAGACCGACCAGCCTCATGCAGCAACCAGGAGGCAGCGACCGGCGACGTCGGCTTGCTCCCGGGCCAAGATCAGCTCTTGTTGAAGCCGCCGGGCCTCATTCTCAGAAACTTCGAGCTCAGCAGCCACCTTGCAAGCTTTTTTATTAAAAGATGCCAAGCTTCCAACCAAGGTGGTGGTTTTGAGGCAGGCCAGTTCCATCGAGCTTAGTTCATCCAGCTCGGGGTCAGAGAAGGGAACCAAGTCGGAATACCTTTTGGGTGCCCGAATAACTTGGAAGAGCTCCCAAGTTACACCCTGGTCCCAGAGAGACCAAGGGGACAGTTGAATGCGTTCCTCGGGAGGTTCGGACACCGATGCAGGGGCTTCAGCAGGGGCCGGGGCGTCAGCAACAGCGTCGGCCATTGGCTCGTCAAGGGCGACGACGGGAGCCTCGGTCGTCGGAGAAGGTGGAAGGGGGGCTGAAGGAGCCTCACTGACGGGCTCGGCAGGAATCGGTGATGGGCGAGACTCGTCGGCCGCTGCTTTGCCCTTGCCCTCGGTCCTCTTTCGCTTCTTCCGAGACTTAAGGGCCAAAAGATGTGGAGGCCGGGGAGCGGGGTTCGTGTTCATCTCGGTAGCTACACAACAACAATAAAATAAATGTCAAGACCACAATGTTAAATATTTTCAATGATAATCTTCAAAAGAAATTCAAACTGACCACACTGAATATAATAAGCTATGGGAGTCAAGCTTTTTGAGGCTTTGTATCAGAATATGCTAGCCGCGGAAGAAGCATCCAAATCCGACAACCGAGTCTCGTCGGTTCGATAAAAGGCGGAAGGAAGGTCATGATGGGTGGAAGTCTAGTATAATGGGAACTTCCAGGATCCCTAGGGAGAATCAGAAGAGTTAGAAAAGAAAGGGTGTTGGCCGGGTTTGGCGACAACTTTGAAAAATTTGTCCTTAAAGCTTTTAAAGGACTCAGCAAATAAAGAAAAAAGCCGACGGTCAGATTGGCGGTCGTTACGACCCCAAAAAGAGGTCCACCCTTTCCGGTCGGCAGGTTCTTTGCCTGATCGGTTGGTTTGGACGGAGAAAAAATAAAAGAATAGAGAATGAGTGCAGGAGATTTCCAATTTCTGACAAAGAATTTCGAAGGCCTGCATGAAAGCCCAGCCATTCGGATGAATTTGAGAAGGAGCGACTTGCAGGTGATCTAGCACCCGCATTTGGAAGTCGGTAAAGGGAAGACGGACTCCCAACTGAGTAATTATGTCTTTATAAAATAAAAAGAAATCAAGGTCATTACCCTCTCGGGTAGAGCATACAGGCTCACCCGGGCGGGGAAGACAAACATGAAAGCCTTCTTGGTTCCCAAGGGGGAGTGATGCAAGGTCCTCGGAACCCATCACCGAGGTGTGTTGCAACACCTCATGAGAAACCCAGGGAAACCTACCTGTCAGAGCAGGAGAGAGAGTTTGGGAGTGAGACCCGGTTGCGGATTCTTCAACGGTTCTGGCGATGAACGGGTCCATAGTTACCTATGACAATAAAAAGAAACAATTAGTAAAGTACCTGGAAGGAGAATCGTCAAGGGGCTGGGTTGAGAAGAGGCCGGAGCCGGTTTGGTAGACTCTTCAACAGAAGTCGGCACCCCGGTACTGAAATCCGACTAGGATGGTAATGTATTGGTTTCCTTGGGAGGAGGTTTAGGAACCCAGATGGGGTTATGACGACATCGGTCCAGCAATTCCTCAGCCTCTTTATTAAGATCCATATTGGCTAAGTACATGAATTCCTCAATACATTTTGAACAGTGTTCGTATTGAATTTTAAAATTCGACTCGGGTACAGGGTAGGTTTCGGAATCAATTGGAGGGGCATCACTCGAAGGAGCGGAGCCCTGGGAGGTGCCCTAGACTCGGAGGCAAGTATTGCTGACCTCTGACGTGACGATGACCCCAAATTAGAGGACCCTAACCTAGAAGGATTGGGAGGTTTTGGACCTAATCTGGAAGGAATAGGAGGTTTTGGAATAGGGGCTTTGGAACTGCCTGGGCCAGAAGGGGCCCGAAGCAAGGACTTCCTTTTTTCTTCTTCAGGAAGGGGCAAGCCATAAAGCCAGAATGCAGCACGAGGGGAAACTGTTTTGCGGATTTCTTCTTCTTGCTCAGGGGTATATTTCATGATGAATGAGGAAAAAGCACAAGAACTGGGAAGTGTGGAAATGAAAGAAATGTGCAGAAAAGATCGACACTTAGGGTTCGTGCAAAATAAGACGAAATGTAAGGAATTACAACAATAGTAAATGAAAGAAGTAAATTGAAAGATACCTGGAATAGAAGAAGGTGGGTGGAAGGAGGATTGACAGCGAAGAACAAGTAACTTGAAGGAGGTACGGGAAGAAGCAGAGAGTGCCGGAATCGCAGAGGATGAAGAGAAAGCCCAAAAGGAATGAAAGGTGCAGAAGATTCGAAGGCAATGCGGAAATTATGAGGAAATTACTCACAATAAAGCACCATAATGAGGAAACGGAAGGGACACATTAAACGAAAAGAGTAACCGCCAGAATTCAAAAGTCATGGATAATAACTACTGGTTGTGGAAGAACGTGGAAGGGGCAAAGATGTCATTAGCCCGGAAAGGAAATGATTAAAGCGTGCAAAGAAAGGACAGAAGTTGATCGACAAGCACGTGGCAGTTGAAAACTGGAAGACGTTCCATTCCTCTATGATCATAGTTGTTCAGACTACTGTGAAAAGACAAGAGGTAGCTCGGCAGTAACATTGCTGAAAAATGACCGATGGACATTGTCAGAAGGCGGATTATCTCAACAAGGGGCAGATGTGAAGTGTGTCTCGGGTCGGATAAAAATCACCTCGGCTCGGGTCTTGACCACCTCGACTCGGACAAATTTTTTCCTCGGCTCGCACCTTGGACACATCGGCTCGGACGAAAACCATCTCGGTTCGGACATCAATTAACCTTGCTCAGGTTCGTCCTAAAAAGCATGGTCGGCTCCATTACTGATGCATCCCCGCCACCCAGAGTGCTAGATGACCAAGCTGAGGGGCATCTGTTACGGATAAAAGATAAACATATTATCTTTTGTCTAACTAATTTAAATAATCAAATCTTTGTTAATATATTATCATAACCACCAGAGAGTAACCACCAGAGGATAGAAGATACGATCACTATCTTTCAGTTATCAATATCTCCACATATCCCGGAAGAAGATATTGAGCTCAACCGTCTGTCTGTTATCAAAGTCCAGGTAAAACCCTATAAATACAGCATGAACCATGGTGAAAGGTACGCAGACAATTCTGACCCTCTCTTTCCATTCACACGGCACACACCGCACTTCAATTGCTTCTGTGTGTATTGCTGCTGTGATCATCTTCTTCCTTAAGTTGCTTCAGTTCATAAGCTTCTTAAGAGAGAGAGAGCCTGATCCTAAAGAAAACCATCCAACATAACTTGTTGGACATTTCTGTTCTCTCCGAGCAGAATAGTGGCCTGATCCTAAAGAAAACCATCCAACATAACTTGTTAGACATTTCTGTTCTCTCCGAGCAGAACGAGAACAGAATAAAATTCCTCTGTTGTGTGACAACACAAGTGCAATAAACCTATCAAAGAATCTAGTCATGTACTCAAGGACAAAACACAGAGATCAGACATCATTTTCTCAGGGATCGCATCCAAAAGGGTAACATCAAAATTGAGTTTATTGATACTAATAATTAATTGGTTGATATCTTTACCAAACCCTTATCTAGAGATAGATTCTATGATCTTAGAAACATGCTAGGTATTCTTGATGAATCTAATATATGCTAGCATGATTATATGTGCCTGACTACATGATATACCCTTTAGATTAGCTAGTCATCACATGTGCTTAAAATTCGAAAACCTACTGAAAAATACTATTCACTCTGCATAATTGTCTGCTTTAATAGATTACTATGCATTTTAATCAATTATTTGATGTTTAAAGATAAATTCAAAATCAAAACTCACCTGGAGTAATCGATTATAGTGCGGTTTAATCAATTACCTGGTATTTTCATTGTATTTCAAAATAAAAACTCATCTGGAGTAATCGATTACACTATCGAATTAATCGATTACCTGTTGCTGAAAGCTATTTCTGAAACAAAAATTCTTTGGAGTAATCGATTACCCTGTCCTTTAATTGATTACTTAATGATTGAGAACTACTTCTATGTTTCCACTTTCTTATTTTCGGTTGTTATGATTTTTATGTTATGTTTTCTTGTACTGCCCTTTAGGATTAATGAATAAAATTTCCTTTTATGATTATTGCATCTTCCTTGCTTATCTCATGGATAGATTGTTTTTTTTTTTTTTTTTGTCTTTGATAAGCCAAAAGGGAGAGAAAAAGGAGAAACATAAGGAACATATTGAAGGGATGTGCTGTAATTGAATAAACCAAACAAAACAATAAAAGGATGAACATGTTTCTCTTTATCTTAACCAATGTAAAATATACATATGTATGAATGTAAATTGTTTATGCAAAGTATACTTGACATTTGTTCTTGGCAAAAAGCTTATTTGATTTTCAGATATCAAGTACAAGCTACTGAAAATCAACTCCTTTAAAAGAACACCAAGGTTCAACATGTCAATTGAAGTTTGGCATGATCAAAGCAAAAAGGAGGAGATTGTTAGGTACAAGGGGAGCTTGAAGAAGGATTAAGATGTATGCTAAAGCATTGGATGAGTTTTTAGATTTTAACATGCCATTCAATTGAAGGCATTTGTAATATTTAGATGTATGAGAGTTTCATCCTATGATCAATAGCATTGCATAAACATGATTCATTGGCTTGCGTTCATGGTTTTACAAAAGTACATGGTTTGTGAAAAAGCTTTAAGATTTCATGATTGCATAAAAAGCCAAGTGCTCAAGGGTTCAAGTTTTTGGAAAAACTCTTTTTGACTGTCTTAATCAATTACCACAAATTGGTAATCTATTACTTGAGTCTTGAAGAACCAAATAATCTATTACAAGCATTGAGTAATCGATTACTCAGTACAAACCAGAACAAGTCCTTTCTGTGTTAATCGATTACCATTTATCTGTAATCAATTACTAAGGACTTTGTGAAATGAAAAAACTGTGTTAATCGATTACATGAAGTATTAATCGATTACTTTGTTCGTACATCTTTTCCAGAAAACTCAAGAACAAATTAATCGATTTAATGAACAATTAATTGATTACTTAAGAGTAAATAATCGATTACATGGTAATTGATTACATTCATTTACAACAGTTTTTCTTTATAAAATTGTTAAGTCTTTTGAAAGAATACATTCATTACAATTCAAGATTTTCACTGATTTTCTAAAGGCTTCTGAACTGAGAGAAAATATACTGAGTAACAAAGCTCTTGTTCTAAAATTCAAGATCCTCATGCATCATTGGTAGAATTATTTTGGACAAGATTTCAAAGGAGTTTCTTGGAGAGCTTGATCTGAATCTTGCTTTCTTTCAACTTGATCTTAGATTGATAAACATTTGCATTTGCATTCCTTGGATCATAAGGTTGTATCTCTCCTCTAAACTCTGGTTGTAATTCATTTTTACATTTCAGCTTGCTAGTTGCTATTACAAAAGGGTTCTTTAAGTTTTTCTAGAGTAGGGTTCTCTAGAGGGAAGAATAGAAAAGGGTTTCTTTATGTCTTGATCATTAGATATATAAAGGGTGTTCAGATTTCAGTTCTTTATCTAGGAGTGATAAAGTATGATCCTTTGTAAGCTTGTAAAGAACAAATTTTGCTGATTGTGGAACTCTAATCAAAGTTTTGGTTAGAATGAACTGGATGTAGCATCTCTTTGATGTAGCTTCTCTTTTGAGGGGTGAACCAATATAAATTGTGTTGATTACTTTCTTTATTCTCTTCTTGCTATCTTAATATAAGACTATTTGGTGAAATCTTTATTACTCAACAAGTAGAAGTTTCTTTAATTGTTTTCTTTAGCTGAGTGGTTTGATTGATTGAAGCATTCTTGATTTAATTGTGATACGATCTTATAACTCTAATTCTTACAAGATTTTTTAAAAGGCCAAGTTTTAACCAATTCACCCCCTCTTGGTTAATTGTGTGTGTTCATATTGTTTTCAACAAAGCTAGCTTATGCTCAGAAGATTATGCTGTAGACCTTCAACATAAAGCACATTTCTGATTTTGGTTTTGAAGGTATTACCAATATTGCCTTCTCCAATTATTTTTTATTTGTTGTTATCTCCATAGGTGACAAATCCTCCTTCCTTTACTATCATATTAGTGAGCATGGATTTATCACCTGTCATGTGCCTAGAGCATCCACCATCCAAGCTGTAACACCCTGAAATTTTGATAACTAAAAAACAGATGTTTGATATATTTGTTGTGTTATTCGATTATTTGATAAGTTTAGATTAGTTGAATTGTTATGTAAATCACCCTTGTGTAGTTGTTTGGTGCGGACGTTAAGTTATGTGGAGTTTGTTGAGCTGTGTTGAAATTGCATAATTTCGAGTTTGACCCAAAAACATGTTTGAGTAAAATAACCATTCTGGATTGGTTAACTGTTGGATTGCCTTCCAATTTTACAGCTAGGTTCCTAACCTACATATGCAGAGGTAGACCATTGGGATTGGTGACATAAATCTGTAGCATGATATATAATAATTTTTCACTGAATCAGAAATTTTAAAATTGGGCCAATTCGTCTAACGAATTTTGGAAGGCTTTTTGGCTCACTTGGGCGAGTCAAGGCGGTTTTAAAAGCATGCAGCAGCCTACAAATCACGAAAATGCCTTCCTTCTTCCTCCAAAACAGCATCCAACCCCCTCCCCCTCCTCCTACACCACTAGCCACCGTCGCTTGCCATAGGACCACCGCACGAAGAGGAACCGTTTAATCGGAGCAGAATCTTCGAAATCATCTCAAAGTTTCGGTGGAGAACGAAGCCTCCAATCCTTCTTTCTTGGTTTCCTTGAGGTAATCTTGGTTTCCCTTGTCTTTTTCTAGCTAGTGTAAGCTTCTCTTAGTGTCTCTTGGGTTTTGGGTACCATTATTGGAAGTTTCACACATCCTTTGAAAACCCTTTGAAAATGAGATGCTGTAAAAGTCTCTTTTTTATGAAATTGATGTCATTTCTGTGATCCTTGTTGAACCCCGATCACATTGGTGTAATCGAAATTTCAAAATGATGTCTTTTGATGTGAACTCTCAAAACACCGTTTAGCCCCTTTTCTATTTGAGTGGGTATTTGACCCCAAATGTTAATTTTGACCTTGCCTTTGAAATCTACACTAAATTATCTTCAATTTGGTATATAGAGCTCTGCGTTTTGACAAGCACGCATATTTGAAGAATCACGAAACAACACCGCTAGCCTGTAACAGGCAGAACTCCTAGTTAGGTAAGAGGAGTTTATTATTTAGTTATAATTTTGGTACCATAGTTAGGGAACAGGTGAAAACAATGAATACACTCAAATACCAAGAGGGGGGTGAATTGGAATAACCTTGACCTTTTTAAAATTCTTGAAATTAGAGTTTAGGATTTTAATCACTTTTAAAACCAACACAACCTTAATTCAATCAAACCACTCAGTCCAAGATTCCAATCACAAAACCAGCTCTTGTTGAGTAATGAAGAAATCATAACAGCTGAGATATCAAGATAGCAAGAAGAGATAGAACAATAGAAATTAACACAAGCACATATATTGGTTCATTTCTCAAGAAAAGCTACATTCAATTCTTCTAATCAAACTAGATTAGAGTTCCACTAATTCAAAAGTATTCTATACAAGCAATTAAAGTGATTTTCTCTATCAACCCTAGACAAAGAATCAGAGTTCTAACACCTTATTAGAAATCAAATCACCAAGATCCTAAGAACCCTATTCAGATCTTTACCCCTAGAGAACACTACTCTAGGAAGCTTGAAAGAAACTCTTTGAACTTAGCCTTACAAAAGTATTTTTAAACTCAAAGCAATCTACAAGAAAGTTTAAGAGAGACATAACCTGTGATCCCAAATGGATGAATGAATGCACGAATGATTTTACCAATCAACACCAGGTTGTATGAATATCAAAGCTCAGAATCAACTCTCTTGAAAGAACTTTTCTTGACTCATCTTCAACTATGAAGTAAAGTGATCTTTTAATCTCAAGCAAGAAATCTAATACTCAGAAAACTGTTTCTTGGACAATAAGAACTTTTGCTTGTGTTGGGATTTCGTAATCTCAAGTATATAATGAATAATGATCTTATTTGAAATTGCAGACCCAAGCAGCTTTATATAGAAAACAGTTTTAACATATAGTAATCGATTATTAAGCAAGTGTAATCGATTATTTTAACATATGTAATCGATTATTTAACCAACTAATCGATTAAAATGTTCTTGAGATAATCTGGAAATCTTTAACGAACATAGTAATCGATTGTTCCATGAAGTAATCGATTAAACTAGTCAGTCCCGTATATGCAATATGCCTTGGTAATCGGTTACAGATTATGGTAATCGATTAAGGCAGTCATGTACAATTTCCAGAATAAGCCTATGTAATCGATTACAGACTATGGTAATCGATTAAGGCAATCAAGCATATTTAAAAATGAACTAGTGTAATCAATTACAATGTAATGATAATCGATTAAGACAAATAATCATGATTTACATTTTGTGATATGTAATCGATTACAAGTAGCTAGTAATCAATTAAAGTGTTTATCATGGCTTTTCCAGAATCAAACAGAAGCTGGTAATCTGTTATATCTTTGTGTAATCGGTTAAAACAAACAAAGCCATGGAATATGCACAGATAAACTCTTAAGTTCTTTTCTTAAAACATTTTATGCATGGATATGTTTATGCTTTATGCAATGCAAAGATCACAAGATAAGCCTTCTTAACAATTCTACAAATTACAAATTCCTTCAATGGAATGGCATCTAAAAAGCTATAACCTTCAAGTGACATTGGCTTTATCCTTGATCTTCATCTTCAGCTCCTCCTATATCCAACAATCTCCCCCTTTTTGGCTTTGATCATGCCAATTACCAATTGAACATTTGTTGCTTTGTTAAGTACATGAGAGAGATAAGTGTAGGAGCTTTAATCTTAACCTGAAATAAACTTAGCCTTTTGCTAATTTCAAGTGTTAAGAAGCTTTGCATAAGCATAGATAGATTCTTAGATTGCTCCCCTTGTTTTAGGTAATATTGCTTAAGTTGCAAAAACATAGATTCATAGAGCAAAAATAAGATTCAATTATTTTCATTTTCTCTTAAATGTTCAATAATCTTCTCCCCCTATTTGGCTTATTAGATGCAAAAAGTAGCAAGATCCATATCATAAGCAAGGAAGGAAGAAAACATAAGGCGTAATCGATTAGAACGAAGCATAATCGATTACTCTAGTGAGAAATAAAGTAGAGTTGATACTCAGTAATCAATTACCATTCGTTCTAATCGATTATCACAGTCCAAGCTAATTTTGAAAAAGCTTATTTAGTATGTGTAATCGATTAATTCAGAGCAAACAAATTTTCTAAATTCATTTTAAACAGTGAGTAATCGATTAATTCGACAAGGTAATCGATTACATAAGCATAAATTTGTTTCTAAAATGCTTTTAATGATTAATTAATCAATTATTTCGACACTTAATCGATTATTCCAGTGAATATTGCAGAATGAACAATGATTATGCATCATATTTCGAATGTTGAGTGTTTATATGACTAGCTCTCCTATGCCATAACCAAGTCTCATTAGTTTTACTTATAAGACAACTAGTGTTGTGAATGAATGCATGCTCAATGGACAGAACATATAACCCCTTTCTCTTACCAACATGGATAACCTCACCATTTTGACCATCAGAAATTAAACAACAATTGTCATTGAAGGAGACATTGAGTCCTTTGTTGCATATTTGGCTTATGTTAAGGAGGTTGTGCTTCCAACCTTCCACATAAAGCACATTCTTTATCTTTGTTTTGAAACTGTCTCCTATATTCCATTCTCCAATGATCTTTTCTTTATTATTATCACCATAAGTGACATATCCTCCATCTTTAAGTGTCAAATTTGTGAGCATGGACATGTCACCTGTCATGTGTCTAGAGCAGCCACTATCAAGATACCATAATGTTGATTTTTCTCTTAGACACACCTCAGTTTCAGCACTTAAGAATTCTTCATCATCACTTAGTGTGGAAGTGAAGCAAACATTTGCTTCTTCGTTCTCACTTGTTGATTCGGAGGTTGTTGAATCATTGTCTTCCAATGCTATGTATGTCTTCTTTGGTTTCCCTTCTTTCTCTGTATTCCTCTCACCTTGTTGCTTCTTCAAAAAAATAGGACATTCAGGTCTGATGTGTCCGGGCTTACCATATTCGAAGCAAGTGAAGTTGGTGGAGTTTTTGTTGTTGTTGTCCTTTCTCTTGTTGAAGTTTGACAACTTTTTGTTCTTGTTTCTTCTCATGAACTTGCTGAATTTCTTCACTATTAGGTTCATATATTCATCACATTCATCTTCATCACTTGAGTCTTCTTTTTCCACATTTGATGATGCAGTTTTCAGGGCTATACTTTTTTGCTTTTTGTCTGCATTTTGAGAATGTGTTAATTGCAACATTTCAAGTTCATACTCAAGAAGCTTACCAAAAAGTGCAGCCATGGACATCTTAGATAGATCTTTTGATTCCTTGATTGCTGTAACTTTTGGTTGCCATGGTCTTGTAAGACATTTCAGGATTTTGATGTTTAACTCTTCAGCATCAAAGGTCTTTCCAAGACCAAGAAGATGATTCACAATGTGAGTGATTGTTTGCAGCTGAGAAATTTTTTCTGTGGAATTTATCTTGAACATCTCATACTCATGAATCAAGGCATGCTTCCTTGACCTTCTAACTTCGTCAGTGCCTTCGTGAGTTACTTTCAACATCTCTCACATTTCTTTTGCGCTTTTACACCTGACAGTTCTAAAAATTCATCAAAAGAAAGAACAGATGTAATCATGTTTTTAGCTTTAAAGTCATATTGTACAACTCTTTTTTCTGCTTCCGTCATCTCATCCCACTCCTTGGGAATTCTTTCATTATCAACAACTTTTGTAGGGATCAAAGGACCCTTCTCAATAGCATTCCAAGCACCTAGGTCGTTTGATTGAATAAAGATTTGCATCCGATTTTTCAAAAAGTTAAAATGCTCTCCCTCAAACATCAGCGGATGATTGAGAAAGGCTCCCTCTTTAAAAGTTATTTGTGTAGTATTCATTTTCTTTGAAAAGAAAGTGATCTTGAATAACTTTCAAGAACCAGCTCTTGATACCAATTGAAAAAAATGAATATACTCAAATACCAAGAAGGGGGGAGAATTGAAACAACCTTGACCTTTTTAAAATTGTTGAAATCAAAGTTTAGGATCTTAATCACTTTTAGAACAAACACAACCTTAATTCAATCAAACCACTCAGTCTAAGATTCCAATCACAAAACCAGAACTTGTTGAGTAATGAAGAAATCACAACAGTTGAGAGATCAAGATAACAAGAAGAGATGGAATAATAGAAATTAACACAAGCACATATAATGGTTCACTTCTCAAGAGAAGCTACATCGAGTTTTTCTAATCAATCTAGAGAATTATATGATGAATAATGATCTTATTTGAAATTGCAGACCCAAGCAGCTTTATATAGAAAACATTTTTAACATATAGTAATTGATTATTACACAAGTGTAATTGATTATTTTAACATATGTAGTCGATTATTTAACCAAGTAATCGATTAAAATGTTCTTGAGACAATTTGGAAATCTTTTTAACGAACAAAGTAATCGATTATTCCATGAAGTAATCGATTAAACCAGTCAGTCTCGTATATGCAATAGGCCTTGGTAATCGATTACAGATTGTGATAATTGATTAAGGCAGTCATGTACAATTTCCAAAATAAGCCTATGTAATCAATTACAGATTGTGGTAATCGATTAAGGTAGTCATGCATATTTAAAAATGAACTTGTGTAATCGATTACAGTGTAATGGTAATCGATTAAGATAGATAATCATGATTTATATTTTGTGTTATGTAATCAATTACGAGTAGCTAGTAATCGATTAAAGTGTTATTCATGGCTTTTCCAAAATCAAACAGAAGCTGGTAATCGATTATATCCTTGTGTAATCGATTAAAGCAAACAAAGCCATGGAATATGCACAGATAAGCTCTTAAGTTCTTTTCTTAAAACATTTTATGCATGAATATGCTTATGCTTTATGCAATGCAAGGATCACAAGATAAGCCTTCTTAACAATTCTATAAATTACTAATGCCTTCAATTGAATGGCATGTAAAAAGCTTTACCTTCGAGTAACATTGGATTTATCCTTGATCTTCATCTTCAGCTCTTCCTATATCCAACAAATAGTACTCAGTGATAAAAATGATAACTAATGAGAGTAATTTGGATAATGTTGATGTCCAAACCCTAATATACATGCCATAACACAATCAATACACGTTAATGTTGTCCATATAAACTTTGCAAGTAACTTTTCCAAATTGCTGACAATGTACAAAAGGAGCAAACCTGAAGAAGGGTACATTGAAACTTGTTTGTAAAATGCTTAAGGAAAGTCAACTCTATGCCATATCAAAAGGTATGTTTAAAAAGGGTCCACGGTTCACATGTCTAGTAGACTTAGCAAACAAATTATAGAAGAAGTTTTCACTCTATAAGTAAATTTTTAATATTTTAAATTTCAAATTAATATTAACAATAATCCTTCTAGTAGTCAATTTAATTAAATAAGGAAGGATGAGGTGTTTGTTGTCTCTTAACAGCTACATCTTGTCCTTCTTCATCTTCAAGCTCAAACATCTATATGGTCTGGTCTTCTCAACATTAAATGCTTTTACCAAACAGATACACTTAGTTGATAAAACAATTTGTTTATCTCTGCTTTGTTCTCTACTATACTCCAACTATCTCTTTATAGTGGGTGAAAATAGGTACACAACGCTAACACCTTTCTGAGCATGCCTTTTGAGAGATTAGATTGCCCTTGTAGAAATATCCTCTTAAATGCTCTTTGAAAAATCCTAGGATCGTTCACGTTTATTCTCTACACATATTGACAAATAAAAATCAGAGTAATAGCTTTGTCTTAAGGTTATTACAAATTCAGTCTTATGAGTTATTCGTCTGTTGATACAAACACATGCCCATAAGTTGCATTTGGCTTACCTATAAGACGCAGTCCTAGAACTTCATGTTTATTTGTATAATCAAAATCAAGTGAGGATGCTGATTCGTCTTATGACTCAACAATCTCCCATTTTTTATCATGCCAAATAAATATAAGTTTGAGTTGAGTTATCAACTAAGAGACATAGAAACTGGGTTAGTCTAGATAACATATAATCAAAGAAATATCCAAATCAAATAAGATGAAAGACATTAACAGCACAATATATATGATCAATTTGATCAATGTGATTAAACAAAACTCTTTGTTTTAAAGTTTTCACATCAAAATGATGTGCTTTGAAGTACAAAATAAATAATTTTAAGACATCATAGTAAAAGTAGTAAAAATTGAAGTATACTCCCCCTCGGACTATGCTCCCCCTCAGAATGATTTCCCTTTCAAACTTATATCTTTGTTTTCTCTCTTTTGGAAAGAGAAAAAGTGGGAGTCTCACTTGGGCAGATAAAGAAACTTCCTCTCAAAAGAGTCAGAGGAAGAATGTAAAGACTCTGCAGGAGTTGGTGTAGATGATAAGGGAGGAACATGTACTCTTTGTGTAGCTATGATCTTTAGACGATAGACTTCATCATTTGCTTGCTGACGTTCTACAAGATGCATACTGTAACCACCACTTCACTCTTTCATTTTATTCGTATTTATTTTATTTGCAGCGGATAATTTATTTTAAAAAGACCAATGATTAATTGAAAATAAGTGAAGTTTTGAAAATGATTTTGAAATAAAGGTTTGATAGTATATCTTATTGGATTTATCCACAAGTAGATTGGAAAACATAAAAGGCTATGTCATAACA
>PYAF01004721.1:193140-220675 GCA_007407185.1 Glycine tomentella | reverse complement strand
GTAGTAAAGTTCCTAGAAATTCTATTCTAGATTTTCTTGTCACCTATTAGTAATTTATTACCTAGGAGTATTGTATTGAAATTTTTCTAATCTCTATTCTAGGTAAAAAAATCCTTTAATCACATATTACTAATTGATCTAAAACATTTCCTAAATTACACATTTAACACGTATATAAAAATATTGGGGTGTTACACATACTTTGCTTAGCCTGATACATAGCTTCCTCTTCAACTTTTTTCTTGTCTACCAAAGTCTGTTTGAGAGCATCCCAAGTATGCAGGAGCTCATCAAGCAACATATCATAGTCTTGGATAGTTGGTTCACAATGAAAAGGGACTATGATGTCTTGTGGTTGCTCCACAATTAGCTGAGGAGTGACTTGAACCTAAACTTGGCAAATGTCAAACACACAACAAACGTGAACTTATGTGGAAAAGGAGACACGTAGGGCCTTATGATATGATGTTGTTGCCAAACTACCATCTGATTGGAGGCATCTATTTAAAGATGTGAAAATTCCCCACTCTCAAAATTCCATGTACCTGTTGGCTTTTACAAACACACAACATCTGCTGGTGGCTTGTTTGATGGTACCAACCTAGAGGTTCTACTTCTATACACCTTATGTGTTTGAGGCATTCCTAGTCTTCTGCAATTTTGTTATTCTTTAATATCAACCTTATGAGCACATGCACAAACAATCTGCTATAACGCATCCTCATGAAGACCCTTGGTGGAGGAACTGCATCCACTACTAATAAACATCAAATTTATTAGATTTTCATATGCATTTTGTGACATTTATTTGGCATTTTAGTTAACTTTAGGCCTCGTTTTGAATCAAATTAGCTTTAGTTTCAATTTTTACTTTGTCTTAGTTAGAATTTTATGTTTTCATTATTTATAATGAATTTTTGATAGTTTTTAGCAAAAATAGGTCATTGTGGCAAGAGCTCAATAGACCCAACATCATCAGAAAGTTTTGGAAGGAGAAATTGCAAAATTTGAAGATAAAAGATAGGAAAATTAAGAGCAAGATGTTTTTCAAGGATAAATCAGCTGAAGAAGAACATAATTACTCTAATTAAGTAGCGATATTATTTGTTTGTAATTTCTTGTGATTATCTCCTTAATTAAACCCAGCTACAAATCTATATATAGGAGGCTAGACATTCATTGTAATGGTGTAGAAGTCTTTAACAATTCTTAGAATTACATTTTAGACTTCCACCTACTAGGCGCGTCCATTAATCCAATAGACACTCTAGGTTTCATTGTATTATTTTTATGAGTGTAATTACTTCCACCTAGGAAAGGAAAGGATGAACCTTTTTTTCACTTTAATTCTATCTATTCAATATTTCATCTTGAGTTCTTTATTTGTTTCCAAACTTGATGGAGGTTCATTCCAAGCCAAAGGTCTAGAAGGAGAGCTTGAAGCACTTCCTTTGGTGAGCTTTAAAGGACCCATGGCAAGAGCTAGAACTCAAGCCCTTCAAGAACACATCAAGGCTAACTTGGACAAGCATGAGGAATCACACCAATCCATGGAGAACAAGGGCTGGATTTTGATGTCTCAAGTCCATTTTAATTCAATAAATTCCAGCACTTGTTAGAAGCTTAAGTTGAGACAAATAAAAAGGCCTTTTAGTGAAATTGTGTAAAGAGGTGTAGGTGCACTTGTGTGTAATTTGTGTAGCAACTTAGTAAACTTGTTGGCTGCACTTAGAAGCTAAAAATACTGCACCAATTTCGAATTTGGGACAGTCAAGGGTCACTTAGGGAAGCTTGCACCATAAGCTTCATTTAGCTTGCATTTAGGCTCCTTTTGTTGCACTTCAAGCTTTATTTGAATTGTCATTTCATGTGCATTTGATGTGTAATTTCGTGGCCTATATAAGCTGTCCACAAACTGAATGTAAAGTAACTTTGGTTCGTTAATACAAATCTGAAATTTGTGTGAGAGTTTCTCTTTTGTTCTTGTGCAAGAACCTCTTGTTTCTTATCAATGGCTTCAAGCTATTGTGGTGATTCTTCCTAGACTTATTAGAGAGATTCTGCATGGTGTCTTCCATCTTCATCCCTAACCTCTCTTCCATCTTCCATTGTTGCCATTAAAGAAAGCTTCCAGCCATACATTTTCATGAAAGCTTGGACAACTTGTGTGTTCTTGAAAGTTTCTTGAAGATTAGGTTTCATTGCAAGGTACATAGATTTGGGAAATTCATGTCTAATGGGTTTAGACATACATCAATACTTAATGTTTTTATTTGATTGATCATCTTATAAACGAATTCAGGAATTGCTTTGTGCTTTGGCGAGCCTTGTTGAAATCCAAAAATGAATAAAGTACTTTAATTGGGATTATCTCTGGGGATAGAATAATCTTGGTTAAGCCTGCAAATTCTCGACCATTAATATTGATTGTTTGTGTCGATATGTCCAAGGAATTGGGTATCGAGCAAGTAGTTTAGAATCTGCGACCATGCGGGAGCTAGGTAAAATCGTTAATTGGGGATGAGCCAGAGAGATGAATAGAAAATTGTGAAGTTATAATGGGTCGAACAAATTCCAAGTCCAAACCTAGACATTCATTCATCAAGATCAGCGTCATTATCCAAGTATAGTATTTCTATCTTTACGTTGTCATTTATTTTATATTATTTATTTCATAACAAACACTAAACAAAAATACAAAAACTTAGTTCTTAGTTAAATAATTACATGAAATCCCTCTTTTATTCCTTTGGGAGACGACCTGGATGATAGTTCAGTTACTACATCATGATTGAGTTACATTTGGCCTATAAGTTGAATCTAACGTGAAATAAAATCCTAACAAGTTTTTGGTGTGGCCTAGGAATAAATGGATTTTTATTTTTATTTGATTGATATCTCACTCCGATTTGAAATTTTAATTTCAGTTTTATATTCTAAATATATTATCTAATTGATTGTAATTTTCATATTTTTGTATTTACTAACATATCTTTTCTAATTATCTTGTAAATATTTTCAAAATTTATTTTTTTCCTATTTACTCCTATTTTTCGAATAACATGCAGATATATTTTTAATTTTAAGTTTTTAAATTTTTATCTCTTATCTCCATTAGTAAATATAGAATGTATAATTTATTTGGTAGATTAATCTTTAATTTTCAATTTTTTCTTTCCTGTACATTTTCAAATTTTCATGTGTATAAATTAGATATATATCTTTTATTTCAAATTATTTTTAGTTAATTTTTTGAAAATTTAATAATCTTTTTATATCTTTTATTTTCTATTTAAACTAATTAAACTGACCACTCTACTCACACATATTCCAAGTTTTTATTTTATTCTCACATGCTAGGTATAAGAAACAAAATGGTTGTTCTAACTCTTCTTGATCCTAAAATTGAAAACACATTTCAAAAGCTAAAGGGAGAAGCTTCGCTGGCTAAGATCGCATGCCAAGAAGCAACCATTTGAAGAATGATCCTTTTTAAGCTCATCAACTGAAGCAACCGAAAAAGAAAATGAAATGGCAGAAGTAGAGCAAACCATGGCGGAATTAGAACATGATAAAGACCGGGTACAACAAATCAATTTCCCCTCATGGGTCCACAACAACCTCAACCATAACCAATTCATGGGAGCAAGCACCGAGGACCCCATTATCTCATAAGATTTCTACAATTATGCATATCGGTAAGGCTGCCAGGTATTAACGATGAACATATTAAACTCTTACTCTTTCCTTTCTTTTTGGGGGGAAGTGCAACTGGTTGGCTCAACTTGCATCCACATCATTCACTAACCACATGGGAGGAAATCAAAAACAAATTCCTCAATCACTTCTTCCCCAAGTCTAGAGTTGAATCTATCAAGGAGCGCATTGTCAACTTCAAACAAGCTCCTTTTGGATATAGGGGGAGCAACAAGAAGATCATGTCAAGGATGAAGCATGTGCCTTAGAAGAAAGTTTTAGCTTTTCACATGCCAAGGCATTTGTAATATGTTAAGTGCTTAAGAGGCTTATCTTATGATCCTTCCATTGCATTAACATGATCATTGACATGCATACATGATTTCACTAAAGCATAAAGGTTTTCATGTAGACATAAAGAAATTGATTTCTCATGATTGAGTTTTGGAAAACTCATTTTAGCACTGCTTTAATCGATTACCAACATTTATAATCGATTACATAAGCCATGAGGAATAGATTAATCGATTACAGGAAAGTCGTAATCGATTACACAATGTAGTCGATTACATAAGCTTAAATCTGAATCTACTATAACTGTCTTAATTGATTACAAGCTCGATTTAATCGATTACATTGTTCGTAAATCTTTTCCAGAAAGTTGAAGAACATTTTAATCGATTAAGTTAGTATTTAATCGATTACATATGGCAATTTAATCGATTACATTCAGTTACAAATGTTTTCTATAAAAGCTGTTGAGTCTTTTGTTTTCTCATAAGAGCTTGATTTTGCGAAATACCCATTCTTACAAAAGCTCTCACAGTCTGAGAAGAGATATTATGAGTTACATTAATCTTGTATAAAAACCCAAAACTCATGAACATTGATTATGCTGGATTGAACAAGATTTGGCAAGAGTTTTTTCAAAGAGAGCTAATTTCAAGAATTTCATTCATTCAACTTGAGATTGTTTGGTAACATTCATTCATTCATTTTCTGAGGATCATGAGGTTGTATCTCTCTTAAACTCTTGCAATGATCTGTTTGTTTACTTATATTTCTTGTAAGTTCTTAGATCAAAGAGGGTCTTTAAAGTTTTTTCTAAAGTAGGGTTCTCTAAAGTGAAGAATAGAGTGGTGTTCTCTGATTCTTGGTCATTAGAAGTCTATAGGGTTTATATTTCAGTTTCTTTATCTAGGGTTGATAAAGGTGATCAGTTGTAAAAGCTTGTAAAGAACATAATTTGATTTAGTGAAACTTTAACCTAGTGTTGGTTGGAAGAAATTGGATGTAGCCTCTATGTTGAAAGGTGAACTAGTATAAGATCTTGTGTTAATCTCTATTCCTTAATCTCTTCTTGTTATCTTAATCTGTGATTCTTTTGTGATGGAGGTCCATTCCAAGCCAAAGGTCTAGAAGGAGAGCTTGAAGCACTTCCTTTGGTGAGCTTTAAAGGACCCATGACAAGAGCTAGAACTCAAGCCCTTCAAAACCACATCAAGGCTAACTTGGACAAGCATGAGGAAGCACACCAATCCAAGGTCAACAAGGGCGGGATTTTGATGTCTCATGTAACACCCTGAAAATTCAAAAACTATGGTCAAAATATTATATGAATTATTCTTGCATAGCTATTGATGTTAGTATTAGATTATGAGAAATTTGGCTGGTCTATATTTGAATTAATTGGGTGAAATATCAATTAGAGACATTAAGGAAATGTTTGAGGAGAAATGACCATGTTACCCTTTCCTTAAATCAGAAATTACAAAAATGTCCTTAAGGTAAAAATGACAATAATGTCCCTAGATATTTTTAAAAATTACAAAAATGCCCTAGATATTTTTAGTGAGATATTTTAAGATGAAAATTATATAAATGCCCTTGGATATTTTGGAAATGACAAGAATACCCTTAGATATTTTTGGATAGATATTTTATGGTAGAAATGACAATTATGCCCCTAGGATGAATGATGAATTTACCATAATGCCCTTTAGGCCAGAAATGACCAGATATCCTTAGAGATTTTATGAGAACCTGATGAAATTACAGAATACTTTTGACTGGCAGAATATCAAAATAGTTTGTGACAAGAAATTCTAGAATAGAATTTCTATGAATTTTATAAGTGACAACTTTGAAACATTAGTTAGAAGAATTCAAGCATTGGAAAAATATGGAAAAATAATAAATAGAATCTATAGAATTTTCTCTAAATTGTGGGGTGCCCAGATTTATTTAATAAAATGGTTTATTAATTTTGATGATCAAAAATAGTACAGACCAATCATAATTAAGGTAAGAGCAGTCTTGTATGTAAGGTCTGTGTAGCACTCTGTGTAGACTGCTTTTGAGCTATATATACTGTAATCGAAGTCAGTTTCTGGAAATCTCTGAAGTTCTGTTATTTAATATTATCCTTAGGTAGAAGAGTTCGAATTGAACTTTGCTTCTTTGGTAGAAAAATTCAAGTTGAACTTTACTTCTTCTTAAGGAATGCCATGTGTGAAGTCATGTTGGAATTGAATTCTTCTTCCTCATAAAAGGTGGCATGTGGATACAAGGAGAATCATATAATTTTCTTCTCTTTAAGAAAAATATCTTAAGTTTCATAAATTAAAATGATAAGATACAATCACGAAGGCTTAAGAAATATCTAGCCGCTTGTAACTCACTATTAATATAGGAATGAGAAAGCTATCATATATGGGCACAAAATGAGAAGAAAAATCTTCTCTTGTTCCCTTGATGAATCACGTGAAGCATGGTGTAGAAGGAAGGAGAAAGGTCTTGAATAGCCACTTGGAAAGACAAGCCATAGGATGAATACAAGTGGAAGGACACTTGTACGGTATGGATGCAAGTAACATGAAAATGAAGCAAAGATCTGTCTCCATTTATCTAGTCTTCACGTGAACCATGTAGAAGATGGGAGAATCTTCATGAAAGTGGACAAGTGGTAGGAGAAACTTCAAGAAATGCCAAGTAAGTGGACACTTGGAAGGAAGAAAAGAAGGAAGCTTTAAGATTAGGACAAGTAGTGGGACACTTGTAAAAAATCAAGACAAGTGTAGGGACAATTGTAAAGGAATCATCATGACTTAGAGATTTTTGTAAATATTCAATTATTTTCCACCTACTATATAAAGGGAGGAGGAGGAACCTAAGTGCAAGCCAATTTCAAAACCACCTCTTTCTACAACCTCACGTGAAACTCTCTCCTCACACCACCTTCATTTCATTTCATCCTCCCTTATTACAGCCTAAATCAAGTGAGAAGAAGACTCCACTTCTCCTTGAAGATCACGTGTAGAAGAGGCTAGCATCTTTAAGGAAAGTTTGCCATGCTTTGTAGGAAGAGAAAGACAAGCTTCATAAGAGATTATAAGGTATGTATGGGGAAGTTTTATGGTAAAGATAATTTAAGTATTACTTGTGTTTGAATAAGTATGTATAGGTAGTTTAAGTGTTACTTTGTTTAAGTATGTATGGGGAAGCTTTATGATAAAGATAGTTTAAGTGTTGTTTTGTTTGAATAAGTGTTTGAATGTTCATGAGTTGTTAATTATTCCTATAAATTTCTGTACATGAATATAAAGTTGAGTTCTATATTTTATGTTGAGTTTCTGAGTAAAGTATGTGAGATATAAATTAAAGACTGATGTTGAAAAGAGTTATACCTTAAAGTGAATCAGTCTTATATGTCTCATATGCATATGCCTGGCGGGGGTTAGTCCGCGTTATTACCTCGAGAGGAGGTGTGTCAGATAGTTATAGGTACTGAGTATGAGCGTTCAGACAAGAGAGGTCTGAGCTGGGGGGTGCTTCGGCAGTGAGGAACTCACGCCACTCATGATGATCACATGTAGTGTGGGTGACCTTCCTGTGCACCACTGTGACACCTTGACTGATTGTGCAAGTTCTAGACCATTGGACTGGGGCTATCTTGACTATTGGTACCAATTATTGAAAGAGTTCAAGAGAATCATGCATCATGATAAGAGTCTAAGAGAATCATGCATCTTTGAGGATGTTGTTATGAAAATCTGCCTATTGAATATATATATATATATATATATATATTGTTGCTAAAATTATGTTTATCATAAAATTACCCTGTACTTTGTGTCTGTGGTTGACACCTGCCATGACCTCGATTTTATTCGGGCGAGCAGATGAACAGCAAAGGGAGACTATTAGCTGTATACAAGAAGAGGATTTTGTGTGAAGATGGGTTATTTGAAGATGATATGTTTAAAGATGTATTCTTTTGTGATAGAAGGTTTTAATTATTTACACTATGTATAGAATTGATACCAGTGTGTATTTTAATGTACATCAGATTTATAAAAATCAATCAGTGAGGAAAAAATCTTTTGTAATCTTATTATATGTTACTTCAGAATTATGAATATTACTCAGTAATGAAAAATTGTGGTTTAGTATTTTTAAGTAAATCGAAAAGAATTTTTCATTAAAAATCAATAATAACAAAATCGTAAGTTGAGGTGTTACAATAGTGGTATCAGAGCATGTTTGTTCCTTAGGACTGTGTGTTATGTGTTTGCTGTGTTTCTCTGCAATATGTTCTGTGTTCTATGTATTTTGATATGAACCATGGACTAGAATTTCTGTAATATGCTTTTGGAATAGAGAAGAAGTAGACTAGGCTTTGAGAAAATACTTGGATTAATTTATATGCTTAATTGGGCAGATTTATGGTTGGCTTAAGATTCATGTTATTTGATGGTTATTGTATGATGAGAATATATTGATTTTAACATAAGATAAGTGATGATCTATAAGTTGAAGTATTAATGATGTTGAAGTTACATTTGATGATCTTTGGAGAGTGGTTTTGATGACATCTGAGATGTTTTGTCATATTATGGGACTATTTTGAATTAATTTTTAGAAGAAAGAAGATGAATGGTATGTAGATAAATGATTCAAATACTAGAGGAATTCAATTTTAAGTAGTGAGGTGGTAGGTGAAAGAAAAACTAAGATGCATACTAGGTTTTAATCTTTTCTTGTGAAGATTTAAAGGAATTAGAAATTATTTGAAAGATAAATTGTGGATTATTAGATTACTAATATAATTTTCTGTTGCTCGAGGATATTCCATGGTTATGCCTAAGTTGGCAATGATCTTACTTGAATAAGATATGGTGGTTTAACTTTACTTGTGGTACAATTGATGTTGTGATGCATAGGTCATGGAGATTTCTTTGGGTGGTCATAACATGTTTGTAATTCTGATGTTTGTTATACCATAAGTTTCAATAAGTTAGCAGACTAATCACCTGGATAATTTGTGAATTACAAAGGAATATTATGGAAAGAAGCCAAAATTACAAATAAGAGAATGATAGGTGATTTTTTCTAGGTATCAACTCTCTATGATGATTGAGTGGATGTAGAATTGTATTATTTGGTAAGGAGTGATGACTAGTAAGAATGATTGTACACTAGCTGACGTTTTCCAAGATTTGAGGGTGAAAGCCAAGTTGTGACTTGGGGAACCTTTAAGAGGTCATTTTTGGAGAAATATTTTCTTGAGGATGTTAGAATCAAGAAAGTGATGGAACTCATAGAGCTTAAGCAAAGGATTATGATTATGGTTGAGTATATAGTTAAGATTGAATAATTGTTGAGATACTCTCCCCATTACCAAGGAAAATATGGTATTTGGTTACTTGTGCTATTCAATTCCGGTGTGACCTATTCGTTTATATTTTATTTGTAAGTGGAGAAACTTAAATTCTCTGTGTTTTTTTTTGAATGATGAGCTTGTGATTGAGACCCCAACTAGTGGGTATGTTTTGATTTCTGATGTGTGTTTGATTTGTTTTGTGGAGATTTCTGATAAAAAAAATTTGTGTTGATTTGATCTGTTTGCCTCTTAGCCAAATTGATGTTATTCTAGGTATGGACTGGTTATCTTCCAACCGTGTTCTGTTGAATTGTTTTAAACGTTGGTGTTTGGTAATCACGAGATGAGTGATAATGAGATATCTATCTCTGTTAACCAAATTTTATTATCCTTAAGGGAAAATGTTCAAGTGTACATGATTTTGTCTAATCTGGAAGTAGAGACCAAGGTTTCTCTAGGTGACCTCCTTGTTGTTGGAGAATTTTCAAAAGTGTTTCCTAAGGATATATTCGGTCTACCGCTTGAAGGAAATAGAGTTATCTATAGATTTAATATATGGTGTTGGATCCATATCCATAGCTACTTATAAGATGTTTTTTTTATAGAGTTAGTTGAGCTTAAGAAACAACTAGGAGAGTTGTTGGATAAGCAGTTTGTGAGACCTAATGTGTTTCTATGGGTAACACTAGTCTTGTTAGTAAAGAAAAAGAATGAGACCATAAGGTTGTGTGTAACTATTGTTAGTTGGACAATTAAAATTAAGTATCTTTTTTCCTAGAATAGATGACCTTATGGATCAGTTGGTAGGAGCATGTATGCAAGATAGACCTTAGGTCAGGTTACCATCAGATCCATGTGAAATTTGAGGATATTTCGAAGACTGCCTTTAGAACCTGTTATAGTCATTACGAGTATTTAGTTATGCCCTTTGATATGACTAAAGCCCTGGTATGTTTATGGATTATATGAATAAGATCTTTCACCCCTATCTTGATAGTTTTGTAAAAGTATTCCTAGATGATATTTTGGTATATTCTAAGACTAGAGAGGAGAATGAGAAGCATTTGAGGATTATGCTACAGTCCCTTGAGTATTGACAACTTTATGCTAAGTTGTCCAAGTATGAGTTTTGGTTAGAGAAATTGAGTTTCTTAGGACATGTGATATTCCAAAGTGGTATAGCTGTAGATCTTTCAAAGATAAAAGTTGATCTAAAGTGGGAAAGTCCTAAGTCTGTGTTTGAAATTAGAAATTTTCTGGGTTTAACAGGATATTAACAGAAAATCATAGAAGGTTTCTCCGAGTTAGCTTTACCTTGAGCAAATTGATTAGTAAAGGTCAAGTCTTTGTATGGGACACACAGTGTGAGGAAAGTTTTCAAACTCTCAAGAATAAGTTGACTACAACACCTGTGTTAGAAAAACCTTTTGTGGTATATTGTAATGCATCCAAAATGGGTTTAGAAGGAGTTTTGATGCAGGATGGAAAGGTAGTAGCCTATGCATCTAGGTAATTGAAAACACATGAGAGAAACTACCCTACTCATGATTTAGAATTAGCAACTGTGATGTTTACATTGAAAATTTGGAGACACTATCTGTATGGCTCTCATTTTAAGGTTTTTAGTGATCATAAAAGTTTGAAGTATTTATTTAGTCAAAAGGAATTAAATTTGAGGTAGCGGAGATGGATGAAATTTTTGAAAGATTATGATTTTGAGCTTAGTTACCATCCTGGAAAAGCCAATGTGGTGGCAAATGCTTTAAGTAGGAAATCTTTGATGATATCTGCACTGATGATTAGGGAAATGAATTTGTTAAGAGAATTTAGAGATCTTAGATTAATGTGTGAAACTACGCCTGTAAGCATAAAGTTAGGAGCTTTACAGGTTTCTAATGGAAGAAAACTGGATGTAGCTTCATAGTATTTGAAGTGAACCAGTATAAATTTTGTGTGCTTTGATCTTGATTTCTCTCTTGATTATATTATGTCCAACTTGATTGTCTTGCTTTGTTTATTAATTCAATTTTGAGCTATTGGATACCTTGGACTGAACATTTGATTAAATAAGAATTCTTGGTTTCAAAAGTGATGAAGATCCTAAGGGAAAACTCTGATAAAGTTCAATCTAATGATCCAGGTGCTTGGAATGCAATTGAAAAAGGTCCTAGGGTACCAATCAAAGTTGTTGATAATAACATGATTCCCAAAGATTGGGATGAGATGAATGATGAAGAAAAGATGATTGCTCAATACGATTTTAAAGCCAAGAATATGATAACTTCTGCTCTTTCTTCTGATAAATTCTTCAGAACAGTTAAATGTACAAGTGCCAAGGAGATGTGGGAGATGCTAGAAATCACCCATGAAGGAACTGAAGAGGTGAGGAGATCAAGAAAGCACTCTTTGATACATGAATATGATATGTTCAAGATGAACCAAAATGAAAGCATCTCTCAACTCCAAACAAGATTCACACACATAGTGAATCATCTCTTAGGACTTGGGAAGACCTTTGATGTTGAAGAATTGAACATCAAAATCTTGAAGTGTCTCACTAGAGAATGGCAACCAAAAGTGATAGCTATCAAAGAATCTAAGGATCTCTCACAAATGACCATGGCTGCTCTTTTTGGTAAGTTACTTGAGTATGAATTAGAATTATCTCAACTAACCTTTGGTGAAGATGCAGATAGAAAAAGCAAAGGAATTGCACTAAAGGTTGCAGCACCTAAGGTAGAAAAAGAAGAAAACTCAAGTGATGAGGAAGATGAAGAATGCATGAACTTGATTGTGAAAAAGTTCAGCAAATTTCTAAAGAAGAATAAGGGCAAAAGATTCACAAGAAACAACAAGAGCAATACCAACAACAACACTAGCAACATCAAGAAGATTGACAACAAGTTCACATGCTTTGAATGTGGCAAACCTGACCACATAAAATTAGAATGTTCAATCCCTTTGAAGAAACAACAAAGTGACAGCAAAGGCAAGAGAGAAGCAAAGCCAAGAAGAGCCTACATTGCTTGGGAGGACAATGATTCTACAACTTCTGAATCCTCCACTGAATTAGAGGAAGCTAACATGTGCCTTACTTCAATTGTCAATGAAGAGAATGATGATCTCTTAGATGAAGATGAGGTAACCTCTGAACTTGATCAAGCCATTTTTTATTTTCAAGAGATGCATAAAGAGGCTAAAAAGCTTGCTAAATCCAACAATAAGCTTAAGAAAAACCTTGAGGATCATCTTGCAAAAATAATGGAGTTACAAACTGAAGTTTGTAACTTGAAGGAAGAAAATGAAAAACTTACTTCAAGCTATAAATCAAGTGGTTGTGTTTGTGCCTCTTCCTCTACAACTAATGACAAATATGAAATGCTGCAAAATTTTTTTGATGAGTATACACTTAATCAAGAAGAAAAATATATGCAGATTGTTTCAAAGAACAATGAATTGATTGATATCTTAGAAAAACTCAACAAAGGAAAATGTGATTTGAATGATATGTTGAGTGCTCAAAAACAGTTTGGTGACACTTCTGGATTGGGGTACAAAAAGAGTTTTAAAAGTCTTCAAAAGACAACATTTGTACCTCCAAAATAGAAGAAGAGGAAGAAACCAAGATTCAATCAAAAGAGGTTCTTTAGAAATTCATATAAAGCTGTTGTTTGTCACTATTGTATGGAGAAAGGACATACATCTTACCAATGTTTTCCAAGAAGATTTTATGTCCCAAATAGTGAGTGTATTTGGGTAGAAAAGAAAAAGCAAGCAACTAACCCCTTTGGACCCAAGCTCAAATGGGTACCTTCTCTTATGAAGTGATTTGTTCTTTTTGTAGGTATGTCTTAGAGCAAGCTCTTCCTTATGGTATCTTGATAGTGACTGCTCAAGACATATGACCAGTGACAAGTCCTTCCTCAAAAATCTTACACTTAAAGATGGGGACTATGTTACTTATGGAGACAACAACAAAGCGAAGATCACAGGTGAAGGAAACATTGGTGACAACTTGAACATAAAAATCAGCAATGTACTCTATGTTGAAGGCTTAAAGCATAATCTATTAAGCATAAGTCAATTATGCGATAAAGGTTTTAAAATTTCTTTCAATCAAGATTACTGTATGATATGTGATGGTAAAAGTGGAGAAGTAATCCACATTGGCAAAAGAAAAGGTAACATTTATTTGCTTTCCATAGACCATGCATTATTCCACAAGACTACATGCTTAATGAGTAAGTTAGATGAAACATGGTTGTGGCATAGGAGAGCTAGCCGCATTAACATGCACCATATGAATAAACTCATTAAAAAGGACTTAATAAATGGCCTACCAAAACTCAAATTTGAAAAGGACAAACTATGTGATGCATGTCAAAAGGGGAAACAAACCAAAATCTCTTTTCAAAGTAAAAACATTGTTTCCACCTCAAGACCACTTGAATTACTACACATCGATTTGTTTGGTCCTTTTAAAACCATGAGTTTAGGTGGTAACTACTATGGACTTGCTATTGTTGATGACTACTCTAGATTTACTTGGACTTTGTTTTTGAAATTCAAGAATGATGCTTTCCATGCTTTAAAAAAATTGGCCAAACTTGTTCAAAATGAAAAAGCGTGTAAAATTATTTCAATTAGAAGTGATCATGGTGGAGAATTCCAAAATGAACATTTTGAAAAATTCTATGAAGAAAATGGAATTAACCACAACTTTTCAGCTCCAAGAACACCTCAACAAAATGGTGTTGTGGAGAGGAAAAACAGATCACTTGAAGAAGGTGCAAGAACACTTCTAAATGAGACTAATTTACCAAAGTATTTTTGGGTTGATGCAGTAAGTACTGTTTGTTACACTTTAAATAGATTACTCATAAGACCCATCTTGAAGAAAACACCTTATGAGTTATACAAAGGAAGAAAACCCAATATTTCTCATTTAAGAACTTTTGGCTGCAAGTGTTTTGTTTTAAATAATGGGAAAGAATCACTAGGAAAGTTTGATGCAAAGGCTGATGAAGCCATATTTCTTGGATATTCATTGCAAAGTAAAGCATATAGAGTCTTTAACAAAAGAACCATGTACGTGGAAGAATTTGTCCATGTAATTTGTGATGAATCTAACCCCTCAAAAGAGGAAAAAGATTGTGATGAATATGCAGGTCAATTGGAGCAAAATGTCCATCTTGAGAAACTATCTATCAATGAGAAAAGTGAACCTAGTACTGAAGCAATTCCATCAACTTCCAACCAAAGGCCAAAAGAATGGAGAACTACAAGAGAGACCTCTCACTAGACAATATTATTGGTGAAATGTCAAAGGGAGTCTCTACTAGATCTTCTCTTAGAAATTTATGTTGTGACATGGCTTTTGTATCTCAAATTCAACCTAAAGATATTAACCATGCCTTGCAAGATGAACACTGGATGCATGCCATGCATGATGAACTGAATCAATTCAAAAGAAATGAAGTTTGGGAACTTGTTCCTAGACCTTCATCAATTAAGCCTATTGTTACCAAGTGGGTTTTTATGAACAAACTTGATGAAAGTGGAATCATAGTTCGCATTGACTATGAGGATACTTTTGCTCCAGTTGCAAGATTGGAAGCAATTAGGCTATTACTTGCATATGCATGCTTAATGGATTTCAAACTTCATCAAATGGATGTCAAAAGTGCCTTTTTGAATTGTTACATAGAGGAGGACATATATGTTAGGTTTTTCTGATTTTAAACATCCAAATCATGTTTTTAAACTGAAAATGGCCCTCTATGGTCTGAAACAAGCTCCAAGATCATGGTATGAAAGATTGAGTAAGTTCGTACTTGATCAATCTTTTGCAAGGGGAATGTTGATAAAACCTTGTTCATCAAGAGGCATAAGGACAATATCCTATTGGTTCATATATATGTTGATGACATTATCTTTGGTTCAACTAATCAAATGCTTTGTAAAGAATTTTCTGCAGCTATGCAAAAAGAGTTTGAGATGTCTATGATGGGAGAGTTAACATTCTTTCTAGGACTTCAAGTTAAGCAAATGAAGAATGGAACTTTCCTCAATCAATCAAAATATTGCCTTGAAGTCCTCAAGAAGTTTGAGATGGAGAAAAGCAAAGATGCTACAACTCCTATGGCAACTTCAACATACCTTGATTCAAATGAAAAAGGGAAGAAGGTGGATGAATCCAAATATAGAAGAATGATTGGCTCCTTACTATATTTGACAGCTAGTAGACCAGATATTATGCGAAATGTTTGCTTGTGTGCAAGATATCAAGCAAATCCAAAAGAGTCTCACCTTACAGCAGTCAAAAGGATCATCAAATACCTCAAGGCAACACCCAAAGTTGGGCTATGGTATCTTAAAGGTGCACCAATAAATATTATTGGATATTCTGATTCTGATTTTGCAGGATGTAAACTTGATAGGAAAAACACAAGTGGAACTTGTCATCTCCTTGGAAGTTGACTCATATCATGGCATTGCAAGAAACAAGCTTGTGTGACCTTGTCAACTGCTAAGGCTGAATATATCTCAGCTGGGAGTTGCTGTGCACAAAGCCTATGGCTTAAACAACAAATGTAAGATTATGGAGTTGATCTTAAGGAGATACCATTACTTTATGATAACACAAGTGCAATAAACATTTCAAAGAATCCTGTCATGCACTCAAGGACCAAGCACATTGAAATCAGACATCATTTCATAAGAGATCATGTGCAGCAAGGTAACATCAAGGTTGAGTTCATTGATACCCATAACCAACTAGCTGACATATTCACTAAACCTTGGCCAAAGGATAGATTTTATGCACTTAGAAACATGCTAGGCTTTCTTGATGAGAACAATATATGCTAGCTTAGTTAAATGTATGCTTTTCCATGACTATTTGAAGCCTCACTGCTGCATTCATCATTGAATGATTGAAATTCAATTTGATCTGCTAAAATGCTCTGTTTCTGATACATTTGCTGTAATAATCGATAACACCACGGGTTAATCAATTAAATTAATCAAAAATCACATTATGTGTGCAAGTTGTGCTCCTGTAATCAATTACATTGATCTGGTAATCGATTACTCTTCATGTTTCTGATATTAACTCCCTTTAGAATAATCGATTACACATCGGGATAATCGATTATTATATATAAAAAAAACATTTCCAGTTTAAATGTCACACTGGAATAATCGATTACCACCATAAGGTAATCGATTACCCACAAGTTTAAAATTTTTGATCTTCCTGGAATAATCGATTACCACTCGGGATAATCGATTACCCAAAGCTCTGATACTTGATAAAATCCCCAAATCTATAATATAATCAATTACATTAGCATATAATCGATTACATGTCATCTTCTACCTCTGACTGGTAGGAAAATAATCGATTACCACATGGGATAATCGACTACTATATGTAATTTTTGTGTCCCAAATATGCTGAAATAATCGATTACTTAAGGAAATAATCGATTATTTATGCTGTTGAACATGCTCTGACAGTTTTTTTTCTGAAAATGTAACTGCCGAACCAAATCCAAAGCAAATCCAAGGCCATTGAAGTGCCTTAACTGTCACCAACAACTATTTTTTCAAAATTATGAACGTTAGGAGCCTTATTTGTGCCTTTAAATAATGCATTGCTTCAACAAACCATTTGCACCATTGTCTATTTCTTCTCTGAACCTTCTGAGTTTTCAGTGCTTCTGGTGTTCAATACAACATCCTGAAACTATGTCAAACCCTCCACCAAAAAGGGCTAGGTCCTTTAAGAGGAAAATAGGAGAGTCTTCTTCTAACCCACCTCCACCCCCAAACAGACTTGATTTGTGGTTCTCCACAGAGTCTGATAAGATGAACTACTTAGAGCTGAATGCAACCAAACCTGTAGCCTCTCCTAAATACCTAGAGTTAGATTGGTTTATAAGAGAAGGTTTCCAATTCCCAGCCTACTTCGAAGCCTAAGGGCTTAGAAGATTTCTAGAAATGAAAGGTACTTTCTACCCTGATTTGGTGAAGGTGTTCTACACCTGTGCCAAAGGGTCTATGCAGGGGAATATGGTCTCCAAAGTCAAGGGTGTGACAATGGAGATTACCCCTGAGGTTTGGGAGTCTGTGGCTGGAGTTATTTTTAAGGGGGCTAGGAGGTTTGATAAGGAACCTAATGGGTACTGCAAAATGGACACATATAGGGAGATGTTGCATGATCCACACATGCGACTTAGGAATAGATTGGGTACTGGACCCATGACTCCTGAGGATAGACTCCTCCATTACATCATCACCTATGTGGTCACACCAAGGGCTACCAATCATGCCCAAGCAACAGATGAAGACCTTCAGTTGGTCTATGGGTTGAAGAATAACATACCCATGAACTGGGTGCTTATCTTTCAAGAAATAATGCTTAAGTCTAAGAGATTGGTTAATTATTCATTCCCTTACCCTGTGCTTGTCTCTAGATTCATTGACCACTTCAACATAGATGTTGGATATGAAGTGGTTGATAACACCAACTCTTCCAACAGCCTGATCAAGGAGAAGCATCTCACCAAAATGGGGATGGGGAAAACCCCTGATGGGTGGATCATGGCTGGTCAAGCCCCTCCTGCTACTGTTGAAGATCAAGTTGCTGCGGATTCAGAAGATGAGGAAAGGAATCCTCAACAGCCTCTCTATTCCCAGTTTGAGTCCTTGATGCTGGAGAAGATGAACTCTATGCTTAAGATACAAGAGGACTTCAAAGCTGAAACTCATGAGGCTTTAGAAGAAATTAGGGAAAGGCTAGATTCCATAGAAGCAAACATGAATGATAATGCATCTGTTAAATTCTAGACTTATGTAGTTTGCTTTAAATTTTATGTTTTTATGTATTTGAGCTATAGTATTTTTAAATTTCAATTTGTACTGGCTCCCTTAAAGCTTTATATAATACTTTCAGTTCATTATCCGTTGTGCCTTTACTGTTTTTGCCTTTTAACAAGCCAAATAGGGGGAGAAATGTTTGATTAAGGGGGGAAAGTGAATAATTAAGCATGTTCTGTATCATACTCTGTTTGCCCCTGTTTTTGGTTCATTTTTGCCCAAAATCTTGAACTGAATCTATGATGTTAAAAGGAAGCTAATCAATATATATGACTTGTAATTGAATGCTACTTGAATCACAAATGCTTTTAATACTTGTTCTTGGCAAAGGCATTGAAAATTTTCAGGTTTGCAAAGCTTAAGGTTCTTCAAATTGATTCATAATTAACTCCAAGCCTTACTGTTAATCAACTGAAGATTTGGCATGTTTAAAGCCAAAAAGGGGGAGATTGTTGGTTTCAAAGGAATCACTTGAAGAATGGACAAAGAATCAAGCTTGGTTTTAGCTTTCAGCATGCCTTGAAGTATTAAAGAATAACTTGTGATTAAATGTAAAAGGAAGAAGCATTTCTGGTGATCCAAGTGCATTGCATTCACATCATTCATTAAGTCAATTAGTTTAAGAAATAAGTTTTTGAATCAAATCGGTTTTTGGAAAAATAAGTTTTCTATTGGTTTAATCGATTACATCAAGATAAGAATCAATTATTTTGTTCTTAGTGCATTCTGGAAAACTTTTCAAGAACAATGTAATCGATTACGTATTGGTTTAATCGATTATTTTACCTTGGTTCACATATAAACTGTCTTGATAAACATTTTAATCGATTACCAATGAGCTGTAATCGATTACATAGGCTAAACAGAAAAAAATCACCTCCCTGTCTTAATCGATTACCAAAGACAGTAATCGATTATATCATATGCCTATGCTTAATATGTTTTGCTTCATTAATCGATTACCAGAATCCGTAATCAATTACATAGTGTATTTCAAGTTTGTGAACCTTCCTGTCTTAATCGATTACCAGAATCCGTAATCGATTACATAGTGTATTTCAAGTTATGAAGCCTCCTGTCTTAATCGATTATCAGAATCCGTAATCGATTACATAGTGTATTTCAAGTTATGAAGCCTCCTGTCTTAATCGATTACAAGACAGAATAATTCTTACCCTAGGTTTTATGGGAAGGTAACCGAGACGAAAGGAAATACATACGGAAGCCAAATAGATTTGATAGGATGATCTTGTCATTTACCTAACTAGTTCTGGGGCAACAAAACATTGCTAGTGCTCTGTGTTGTCATTAAATGAGTAGTGGCCTTGTTGGGCCCAAACTAATTTATGTCAGTAACTATGTTGGACCTAATGGGTCACACACTAACACTTTATTGTCATGACATTATAGCATTAAAGGTTTTGGGCCTAATAATGGTTGTTGGCCCAAGAAAGAGTTTGGATACTTATCTTAAAGAGAGAGGAGAGCATGAATGAAGTTAATGGGCTTGGATATTCCAAGACATTATTAATTAATTTAAATAGTTAAATTAATTATCTAATATTTAAATTTGATAATTTAAATTTGAATTTAAATATGAATTAACTATAGTAGTTAGTTTCATATCAAAAGGAGAAGATAAGAGCTAGATTTGAATTTGAATTCAACTAGCATCTTATCATGATCATGTCCTAGATTTTAGGAAGAAGTTTGAGGGCTGATTATGGGCTTACATATGGCTGATATATGATTATCATTTGGCAAAAATAAACCCCAAGTAATTGACTTGGTCTTAGGAGGATAAGATAGGAGGTTGTTGACAATTTTTGAAATGCAACAACTCTATCTTTTCTTAACGTGTGGGATGCTTCATGATCAGAATTTTTGGTTAAAAAAATCTGACTCAAACTCTTCTATAAAGTGTGCTATTGTGATCATAGTTCGTGAAAGATAGGGCCTTGAAGCCCGAAGGCATGTGAGAAGAAAAACAAAATTTTTTCAAAGCGGAAACACACATACCATTCAAGAATCATTCTTTAGGACATAGATGTTACCTTATTTATATTCAAAATTGATGATCAAGAATATGCTTGAAGATACAAACCCTCTAATGTTGATCCACACCACTTCTTGTCAAGACTCAAGAACACTTCTTGAATGCCACCAACAAACACCAAAGGAGGCAAGCTAGGTGTACTAATGGAGAGGAAGAAGGTTAGGTTTTAAAGTGTTTTACTTATCTAAGAGACTCACCAATAAATGATATTGGTGGCTGAATTTTCAGCCAAAACTCACACAAAGGGGCACGTGAAAAGGAAGAAGATAGATGACATTTTTCTCAAAAACCATTATTTGAGAACTATGATCACAAGAGTATATTTATAGAAGAGTTTTAGTTCAGATTTTTAACCATAAAATTCTGATCATTAAGCATCTCACACGTGAAGAAAAGATAGAGTTGTTGTATTTCAAAAATTGCCAACAACCTCCTATCTTATCTTCTTAAGACCAAGTCAATTACTTGAAATTTATTTTGCCAAATAATAATCAAATATCCAGTAGTATGATAAGCCTTTAATCTGCCCTCAAACTTCTTCCTAAAATCTAGGATATGATAAGCCTCTAATCAGCCCATGTAGGTGACCACAGCCTCTAGTGAGCAGTGTAGAGTGGAGATGTGTTGTAGGGATGTACACTTTCTGTATGATGGCAGAGAGTATAGTGTGGATTTGTATTGTTTAGCTATGCCTACCCTTGAGATTATTCTGGGTATGGATTGGTTGGCCAAATATGGCGTGATGTTGGATTGTTGTTTGAAGAGGGTTGTTGTGCCTTCTGATGGTGCTGGTTTGAGTTCCTCCTCTTTCGTTTCAGTCTTGCAAGCCCGCAAGGCAATCAGGGAAGGAGCTCAGGGCTATATCTTCTCTTGTGTGGCAGAAGATAAGCCGAGTAGTGATCTGTCGCAGATCCCGGTGGTTAGTGAGTTTGTGGATGTATTTCCCGAGGAGATTACTCAGCTACCACCTGAGAGAGAGATTGAGTTCTCTATTGATTTGGTTCCTGGTGTAGGACCAATATCAGTGGCATCTTACCGCATGGCTCCTCTGGAGTTGAGGGAGCTTAAGGTGCAGTTGGAGGACCTGCTATCCAAACAGTTTATCAGACCGAGTGTCTCACCTTGGGGAGCACCGGTGATCTTCGTGAAGAAGAAGGACGGCAGTATGAGGTTGTGTGTGGACTACAGGCAGCTGAATAAGGTTACTATTAAGAATAAGTATCCTCTGCCTCGTATTGATGATCTGTTAGATCAGTTGAGGGGAGCCAGAGTGTTCTCTAAGATTGACCTGAGATCCGGGTATCACCAGATTCGGATCAAACCTACAGACATACCAAAGACGACTTTCCGATCTAGGTATGGTCACTTTGAGTATCAGGTCATCCCTTTTGGGCTGACGAATGCCCCTGCAGTGTTCATGGACTATATGAACAGGGTGTTTAGACCTTTCTTGGATCAGTTTGTGGTGGTGTTTATTGATGACATACTGATCTACTCCCGGACGGAGACGGAGCATGCTGAGCATCTCAAGATTGTTCTTCAAACCTTGAGGAATGATCAGTTGTATGCCACGTTAGCCAAATGTGAGTTTTGGCTATCAGAGGTGAAGTTTCTTGGCCATGTGATCTCAGCAGCTGGGGTATCAGTTGATCCCAGCAAGATAGAGGCAGTGATGACTTGGGAGAGGCCCAAGAATGTTTCAGAGGTCCGTAGTTTCCTTGATCTTGCAGGGTACTACAGGAGGTTCATTCAGGGGTTTTCACAGATGGTGTTACCCTTGACTCGCCTTACTAGAAAGGATAACCCATTTGTATGGACTCATGAATGTGAGGAGTGCTTTATGAGGTTGAAGGAGAGGTTGACCACCGCTCCAGTGTTGGTTCTTCCTGACCCTGAGGGAAGCTTTGAGGTATACTGTGATGCTTCCAAGCGGGGGCTTGGATGTGTGTTGATGCAGGATAAGAGGGCTGTTGCCTATGCTTCCAGGCAACTGAAGCCTCATGAGGAGTCTTATCCTACCCATGATTTAGAGCTTGCAGCTGTGGTGTTTGCTCTAAAGATTTGGAGGCACTATCTGTATGGTGCTAAGCTGGTGGTGTTCAGTGACCACAAAAGTCTCAAGTACCTCTTTGATCAGAAAGAGCTGAATATGAGACAGAGGCAGTGGATGGAGTTCCTCAAAGACTATGATTTTGAGTTGAGGTACCATCCAGGCAAGGCAAATGTTGTTGCTGATGCCTTGAGCAGGAAACATGTGAGTGCCGCCTGCATGATGATCTCTGAGTGCAAGTTGATTGAACAGTTCAGAGATATGCACCTACTGTGACAGAGGGTGCCCGTGGTCTTGAGTTGAGAAGGACCAGGATCGATAATGATTTGATCCGGAGAATCAGGGAAGCACAGAAGCAGGATGAGTCTGTGAGGGCCATGGTTGGTCAGCAGGATGTTTCCTGGGAGGACCACGATTTGGTGTTGTACCAAAATCGTATTGTGGTACCTAAGGGCGAGTTGGTGGATGCCGTCCTATCTGAGGCTCATAAGGGCCAGTTCAGTATCCATCCAGGTGCCACTAAGATGTACCAGGATCTGAAGAGAAGTTCTGGTGGCCTGGGATGAAGAGAGACATAGCCGAGTATGTGGCTAAGTGTCTGGTGTATCAGAAGGTAAAGATTGAGCATCAAAGACCGTCTGGTCTATTACAGCCTTTACAGGTCCCTGAGTGGAAATGGGATAGCATTTCCATGGATTTTGTTGTGGGTTATCGAGAACTCAGGCTGGATGTGATTCCATCTGGGTAATTGTTGATAGGCTGACCAAGTCTGCTCATTTCTTGCCTGTGAGAACTGACTACACAGCAGAGAAGTTGGCCCAGTTGTATGTTAGGGAGATTGTGAGGTCCCTGAGAACATTGTGAGTGACAGAGATCCGAAGTTCACCTCTAGGTTTTGGGGTGCACTTCAGGAGGCTTTTGGGACCCAGCTGAGACTTAGTACCGCCTACCATCCTCAGACAGATGGTCAGACTGAGAGGACCATCCAGACTCTGGAGGATATGTTGAGGGCTTATGCCATGGAGCAGGGTACTAGCTGGGATAGATACTTGCCTCTGGTGGAGTTCTCTTATAACAACAGTTTCCATGCTAGCCTGGGCATGGCACCCTATGAGGCCTTGTATGGCCGGCGGTGTAGGACTCCAATCTGTTGGACAGAGGTAGGTGAGAGGCAGCTTCTTGGACCTGAGATGGTTCAAGAGACTTCTGAGCAGATCAAGATGATTAGAGACAAGTTGAGGAAAGCTTAGAGTCGTCAGAAAAGCTATTACGATCATAGACACAGACCCCTGCAGTTTGATGAGGGTGATCATGTGTTTCTGAGGCTGTCTCTGGTTACAGGTGTAGGACGAGCTTTGGGTGTAAGGAAGCTGAGTCCTAGGTTCATTGGTCCCTATCAGATCCTTCAGAAAGTGGGACCAGTGGCTTATAGGCTAGCCTTACCTCCCCAGCTCGTAGGGCTGCATGATGTTTTCCACGTATCCCAGTTGAGGAAGTATGTGGCGGACCCTTCACACGTGGTAGAGCCCGACACTGTTCAGATTAGAGAGAATCTGACTAGTCCTACACGACCCATGAAGATTCTGGACAGAATGGAAAAGCGCATCAGGAATAAGACCATTCCCATAGTTAAGGTGCAATGGGAAGGCAGAACACCTGAAGAAGCGACCTGAGAGCGGGAGCAGGAGCTGTTACAGCTGTATCCCGAGGTCTTTGACAGGTATGGTTCTAATTTTGCAGACAAAATTCCAAAAAGGAGGGTTGAATGTGATGACTCTGATGCCTGGCGCGGCTGGCGCGAGGTTTGGCGCGGTCAGCGCCAGGGTTCTTAAGCAGAAAACCCTGTCTGTGATGTGGCGCGGGTAGCGCCGGATTGGCGCGAGTAGCGCCATAGCTTCTCGGGAGGTTGACGCCAGTGGCGCCAATGTGACGCGGTCAGCGCCACAAGTCCTCCAGAAACTCAGTTTTCTCTGGAAGTTCACGCGGTCAGCGCCATTGGTGGCGCGAGTCGCGCCACAAGTGCCCTGGAAAACCATTTTCCTCTGGAATCCAACGCGGGTGGCGCCAGAGGCGGCGCAAGTCGCGCCGGAAGTGCTCTGGAAAGTCAGTTTTCTCTGGAAATCGGCGAGGTCAGCTCCAGGGGTGGCGCGGTTGGCGCCACAGGTTTTAAAAGAGTGGCGCGGTTAGCGCGGGGTGTGGCGCGATCCGCACGGGACGTCTGACAGAGTTGGTATAAAAGGGAAAGTCGTGATTTTTGGGGGAAATTCATGCTTCTTCTTCCTCTGAATGACTTACCTCCATTGTTGAAGCTCCAAGCTTCATTCTTACACCATAGTTCACCAAAACAAGTCCCTTAAACACCATTCTTGATGGAAAACACCTAGTGAGCTTGAATCTTTCCTCCATTTCCTTGAAAACCCCAAATTAGAGAATCCCTTTCTCAAGGGAAGTTCTTGAAGCTTGAGTTCGGCGAGGAATGGCGACGATTCGTGGGTACCCAAGCTAGGGGGAGTTGTCCTTGGGCCTTCCTTGTCGTCATTGAGGTAAGAAACTCAAGTTTCACCGTTTAATTTGTTGATTGGGGTTTTGGATAAATAGTGACCCACTTGTGATAGAGCTAGAATTAGCCTTGGGTCCTTTAGATATATGTGATTAGAATGTGTTGAGGATGAAAGATTAGCTTTGAATTGCTAGTTTGGTGAACTTTGATTATGGGCTCTAGGTGAGGCATGTTTTGATGATATACTGAGTTGCTTAGTTTTGTTGGACATGCTAGAGCCTTGGTATGTGTTTTGTTGTGCCTTAGAGGCCATGAGAACGGTGCCTTGTGTGTGTGTGATATGGACCGTTCGAGCCCTGTGTGAATTCTGAGGAATTGCGCTGTTGTGAGCTTCAAGCTCTTTGTGCTTTGGCTAGGCCAAGCGAGACCATTGAGGGTCTGAGAATCACTTATGAAGTGGTTGAGTGAGTGTTATGCAAACGGATTATGGCCTTTCGTTCAAACGGCTTAGGACCGTTACTGAAACGTTACATGTTTGATGTTATGTAGGACGTGAGATTGATAGTTTCAGTGGTGGTGACAACGAGACCGGGAGAGCCGGTGCTTTGCTCAGAGCAGGTAAGCTCTTGGTTCTTGGATGTGTGCCCTTTGCTGTGTTCTACCGTTCACCAAGTGGGGTGATGGTTCGGTTGTGGGCAAATGCATGTATATAGAAATTGTATATTGATATGGTTGATTAATGAGTTGTGCTCTGTACCCTGTGATGGGAATCGATATGTATTGATCTTATTGATGTGATTGATTGATGAATTGTACTCTGAACCTTGTGATAGTGATTAATGAATTGTACTATGAACCCTGTGATGGGAAACTGATGTGTAGGTTGGACCCAATGATTAGGGAATTGATATGCATGGCTGTGAACTGTTGATTTATAACATGCCAGTTTGAATATGAGATTTGATTGTGTATTATATGAATGAATTGCATCCTATGGTAGTAGGATAGATGACTTGAGATTGAGTAAGACCTGCTGTGAGATGTTCCTGTGATATAGATGTAGCCTCCCGAATGGAGATGTTCCTATATTCACAGAGGTAGCCTCCTCAGGCAACTGGGTTGATATAGGTTATGAGATGTGCCTCTTGAGTAGAGATGTTCCTATATACACAGATGTAGCCTCATTAGATGGAGATGTTCCTGTGATATATAGATGTAGCCTCTTAACTGAGATGTTCCTATATACACAGATGAAGCCTCCGATGGAGATGTGCCTGTTATATAGATGTAGCCTCTAGACTGAGATGTTCCTATATTTCAGATGAAGCCTCCAATAGATATGTTGAGATTCAGGCATGAGATGTTCCTAGTATATAGATGTAGCCTCCCTAAGTGGAGATGTTCCTATATACATAGATGTAACCTCTGCCGAGTTAAGTAATGTATATCACCTGTGTATTGACAGGTTGAGATGAAATGATACTAATGATGTTGAGTGAAGAGGGATGAGACCCCTACCTGTTGTGATGAATGATTGAGAATTATGCTGATATTGAGTTTGATATGAATGGTTGAAATATACTATTTCTATGTATGTGCCAGATAGTGAACCAGGGGAAGGAAATACCTTCAAGGGCCCTGAGTTTAATGGGATTTTATATCTCACCCCTTGTGTGGGGCTTATGTTTTGCAGGTGAGTCCTCAGGAGGAGCAGATAGATCCCAAGGCAAGAAGCCCTTGCAGGGATAGTTGATGTTTATAAACCTTAGGCTTAGATGACATGAGCGTGTGGCTCTGATATTTTGTATTCGCCTTTGGTTTAATTTTGTTGTACCCTGAGGGGAGATTCATGTACAGTTTTGTACTTAAACAGAAAACTTATGTATAATCACCATATTATAATGTACAGTGTGTATGACGATGACATTTGATGATGCCCTTTTGTATATATATGCTTCCAAACTGCTTAAACTCTGATGAGTCATGTATGATGTTTGTTGTTTATGCGTGGTAATGACCCTGGTGAGCGTAAGGACGTTACAATATGCATATAAGACATATAAGACTGATTCACTTTAAGGTATAACTCTTCTCATCATCTCATATTTATTTTCAACATCAGTCTTTAATTTATATCTCACATACTTTACTCAAAAAAATCAACATAAAATATAGATCTCAACTTTATATTCATGTACAGAATCTCAGCATATTATTCATGTACAGAGGTTTATAGAAACACTCAGCAACACATGGAATTTAGAGAAATTCATAGAAACTTCTAGCAACACATGAACTTCATAGAGATTCATAGAAACACTCAACATGAACATTCATACACTTATTCAAACACCAACAACACTTAAACTATCTTTATCATAAAGCTTCCCTCTACATACCTTAGAATCTCTTATGAAACTTGTCTTTCTCTTCCTACAAAGCATGGCAAACTTTCCCTAAAGATGTCAGCCTCTTCTTCACGTGATCTCCAAGGATAAGTGGAGTCTTCTTCTCACTTGATTTAGGCTTTAATAAGGAAAGGATGAAAATGAAATGAAGGTGATGTGGGAGAGAGCTTTTCACGTGAAGTGTTAGAAGGGTGGAGTCTTGAATGTGACTTCCACTTAAGGCCCCCTTCACCCCTTTATATAGTAGTTGGAAAATGATATAATATTCATGGACATTTCT
>PYAF01004721.1:150696-186236 GCA_007407185.1 Glycine tomentella | reverse complement strand
TTAAGCTTAAAATATCCAAGAGCTTTGATGACTAACTTTCCATGTGGTTAGTTTCTTATTGGCTAGCTATTCCTTGTCTTCCAAGTGGCAAAGTTCTTGATCCTTCTTTCCTTGGCACGTTGAGCTTCATTCTTTGGGAAATACTCTTGCTAGTTCACGTGGAATGCTAGCTTTTGTTTCCAAAATTTACAAATATCTTTCTAGGCCATTATTGCTTAACTTTACACTAAGTTCCATTTTATTGGCTATTGAATTTCATCCATACAAGTGGCCTTGCTTCTTGATTTTTCTTGGCAATTCTCCACTCTTCTTGATGGTGCTCATGGAGTAGCTAAGCCTTGGGAAAAATCTTTACCAATTTCGTGGTATAGCTAGTGTGTTCAAGATACTTTGTGCTTTTCTTTATTATTGACTTTTTCCCAAAAACCCGTATTAGTAAAATAATGATTTTGGATTCGTTAACCGTTGGATCTTCTTAAAATTTTAAAGAGATACTCCTAACCCAAATATCTAACTTTTGACCGTTGGGATTTTTAAAATAATATTTAGAACTTCCTCCGTGTCAAAGAAATCAAGAGGAAATTTTCTTCAACAAAAATCTCCTTAAGCCATCATTGCTTGGCTTTCCACTAGGTTTCTTTCCATTGGCTAATATTTCTTTACTTTACAAGTGTCTTGTTTCTTGAATTTTCCTTGTTCCTTACCTCATTTTCACGTGCCATTCTAATTTGTAGAGAATTCCATTTGGCTTTTATACGGATGGTGCCTTAGTTTTGCTAAACTTTTGCATCTTAAAATATCTTAAGCATTTATGTCTAACTTTCTACTTGGACCAATAGAAATTTCCAAGCTTCTTAGCCCTCCATGTGGCCAATCTTGAAGTTTCTTAAAGCTTTATTCTTTGATCCTAGATCAAACGGCCTAGGTTTTAAGTTAGGGAACCAAATTAAAAATCTTTCCTTTTATTTTATGTAATAGCAATTTTCTAAGTTCTTATTAGTCCAATTTGTTTTTAATTAGCAAAATTACTAAACTCACTTATTTAGGAAATCTATTCCTCCATAATTAAGAGAAAACTCCATAGATTGTATCTATTACTTCCCTGAGGTTTTCTGATACCTGAGGTAATCTATATTAAGCTCTTTTCAAAATATCTACCAAAATTCCTAGAAATTATAGTTTATGGTTCTATTCCACCAACCATGTTAATAATTTGTTGTCTAAAAGTACTTTATCCAATACTCAGGTTCCCACAAATTTCTAAAGTCATCTGGTCATTTTTTGACCTAAAGGGTATTTTGGTAATTTCACTACTCAACTTAGGGGTATAATTGTCATTTCAAAAAATGTTCAGGGTATTTATGTAATTGTTACCCTAAGGGTATTCTGGTTATTTTCAAAACATCCATGGGTATTTATAAAATTTCCTTCTTAAAATATCTGGCTAAAATGCCTAGGGGCAATTTGGTCATTTTCAAAATGTCCAGGGGTATTTTCGTCATTTCCCCCAAATCTTTTTGTACTGCCTCTAATTAACATTTTACCCTAGTAATTTGAATACAGACCATCAATTAACTATAGTTTTAAAATTTTGGGGTGTTACAATCAACCCATTATTTAGTTTAATTTTGTGGTCTCAAACGAAGATTAAAATAAATAATCGTACTCTTAATCCCACTAAGGTAATTTTAAGATAAAATAACCCTAAGTCAAAATAACTAAGGTAATTGACTTAGATAAAATAGTGCGAGGAGGGGCATGGTATTTAAAGTCTTTAATAATTTGTTCTTATTTCATGACAATATATTGATAAGTTTATCTTTACATTTTCTCAGTTAATAGTATGACTAATCAACTGTCACTGCACTCTATTCTCAATACGAACAAACTGAACGGTTCAAATTTTACGGACTGGTATCGGAACCTGAGAATTGTTCTTAGGGCCAAGAAAATTGCTTATGTCCTAGAAGGTAATTTACCCATAGCTCCTGAGGAAGGGGAAGCTGACTATTAGTTCTACGATATGGAAGCTCATAAGCAGCACATGAATGACAATACAATGGGCAGTATGCATCATGTTGGCATCCATGTCGCCTGAGCTATAAAAGCAGCATGAGCATATGGATGCTCCCTGTATCATCTGGCATCTCAAGGAGTTGTATGATATTAAAGACAGGTATGAGAGGTATGAGGCCTCTCAAGAATTGTTCTCGTGTAGGATGTCTGAGAGCATGAGTGTGAGCAGTCATGTTCTTAAAATGATTGGGCTCATTGAGAAGCTAGGAAATCTAGGCTATGTGATGGATGCTGAGCTAAGTAATGACTTAATCCTCACATCACTGCCACCTTCCTTTAGTCAATTCATTATGAATTATAACATGCATGGTTGTGAGCTTTCCTGAGTTGTTAAGTATGTTAACAACTGTTGAGGTGTCTATCAAAAAGGATAAGACACAATCTCTTCTGATTGGTGGGCCTAATAAGGCCAAGGGTAAGGCTAAGGAGCATGCAAAAGGAAACTCCCTTAAGCCCAAAGGAAAACCCAAGAAGAAGAAGGACAACAAGAAGGGTAAGAGTGCACCTAAGGACAAAAGCGATGCTGTGTGTTTCCACTGTGGCAAGACTGGCCATTGGAAGAGAAACTGTCCGGACTACCTGAAGAGTGTGAAGGACAAGAAACATAGTGATGCTTTTGCCTCAGGTATTTACATGATTGAGATCAATTATTTTTGTGCTAATCCGACTTTATGGGTATTAGATACCGGTTGTGGTTCTCACATCTGCAATATGTTGCAGGTACATAAGAGTTCCAGGAGATTGGAGAAGAATGAGGTTGACCTCCGCGTTGGTAATGGAGTTAGAGTTGCTACTCAAGCTGTTGGAGATACAAACCTCATTTTGCCTACGAGCCATTTATTGCATTTGAATAATTGCCTTCATGTTCCGGGCATTTCTAGAAACATTATTTCAATTTCTTGTTTAGAACGAGATGGTTTTTCTTTTACTATTAGGGATTGTACATTTTCTATCATTATGAATGATATGGTTTATGCTACTGCTTTTTTGGTAAATGGCTTATATGTTTTAGAAATGGGAACATAAGTTCTCAATGTGAATGTGAAACGACCTAGGACAGATAATCAATCTTATATGTGGCACTATAGACTAGGGCACATAAATGAAACAAGATTGTCTAGGATGCATGCAAATGGATACCTAGATTCCATGGATTTGGAATCCGATGGACAATGTGAATCTTGTCTAAAAGGGAAAATGACTTGTTGTAACACCCCAAAATTTTAGAACTACAATTAAATATTAAAGTAAGTCTTAGGCAAATTGATAGTCTATATTGGAGTTATTTGGGTGAAATGTTTAAGGGAAAAGACCATATTACCCTTTCCGTAAAATAGAAATGACAGAAATGTCCTTGAGGTCAAAATGACGAAAATACCCCTGGATATTTTGAAAATTACAAAACTGCCCTTAGATATTTTAAGAAAGATATTTTAGAATAAAAATTTACCTAAATGCCCTTGAATATTTTCGAAAAGACAAAAACACCCTTAGATATTTTGAATAGATGTTTTTATGATGGAAATACAAGAATACTCTTAAATAACAGACTATTGGAATAGTTTGTGACAAAAAGCCATAGGTGAAATAAGACTTTCTTAAGCATCCAAGGGTATAAAAAGAAGAAAACTTCTGTTCCCATCCCTAAGTGTATAGAGTATGCGTAGATGTCAAGTTATGTGGAGGTTGTTTGAATTGCGTGTAATCGAGTGATTCTGAATTTAACCCGAAAACCTATTTTAGTAAAATCATCATTATAGATTTGTTAACCGTTGGATCTTCTTCAAATTTGAAAGCAAGCTTCCTAACCCATATATCTAACTTTTGACTGTTGGGATTGTCCAAATAATGTCTGGAACGTGAGAAATTAATTTTTCACTAAGACAGAAAATTCTAGAAAATGGGCTGCTCGCCCAGGCGAGTGGTACAGGCAATTTTTGGTCGCCCGGGCGAGTTAAGGCGGTGCTGAGAACATTATTTAAGCACCCAAGGCACGAAAATGGAGGAATCAATCCTCCCAAAGCTTCCCCAACCTCCTCCATCACCCTTCCACTTTCAAAGAACAAAACCTTAGCATTTTGAAGCCTCACGTGAAGATCTAGGAGTATTAGGAGCAAGGGCTGTCCAAGAATTTGAGAGGAAAGCAAGGTACGGGGAAGTTTACGATGAGTTAGGTTTGAATATTAATTCTTGTTTGGTTTCATTAAGTTTTGTAGGTTAGGTGTTTGTTGAATTGTCTTAAAAAGCTTGAATGGTTATTTGGCTAAGTAACTTGGTTCTAGTTAACAAATAATTATGAGATAAATATCTTGAACCTAATTTAATGAATGGAAATTAGGACTAACCGAAAATAGAGAAAGTATGGTTACCGTTAAGAAAATAATTGTTTAAAACTATAGTTGTTCAATAAAATATGTTGTCATAAGTTTGATGTTGGACAAAATTCTCCTATACTTCTTAAATATATATAATTTGATGTTAGAAATTGGTTGGAAATATGTTTATGATGTGGAACTTTATAAAGAATGATGTTAAGTAAATTTCTTTTAAAAGTATTCTATATTGCACACCATATGTGTGATAGTTTGTCACTATGAATAAAGATGTTTAAGTGTCGTGGGTTTGAACCTTTATTATTGGATATGAAGTATGCTTGCATGATTGAATGCTTTAAACAAATAATTACGTATTCTTACATGTGTTGTTGAGTGTTTCCATAAAAGCACACCAAGTGTTTGATAGAAGGTTTCAAAGAAATAAAATTGGTTATGTGGTGAAATTTGTGTGATTTGTGCATGGTTTATGAAGTTTCATGTGTTTGATTGGCCAAAGGTGTACATGTTATTACATAAGCCTATCTTATGTATTGGTGAAGTTGAAATATATTAAGCGTATGTGTTGTTGAGTAGTTCTCTATAATTTGATAAAATTAATATGTGCTTGAAGAATTTATAATTTTGATGATGAGGAGGGAGTTAAGAGGTGTACTATGTTGATAATGAAGTGATGGAATCCTCATGTTGTTAAATGTATCGTGATTATTTATGAATTCCAAGAGTTTTATTGAATTATGGCTCTATGCTTAGAATGTGGTGTAAAGCTTTTGTGATGTTTGAAAGAAGCTTTATGTGTTGTTTAAAAAGCATATGCCATAAGTTGTTCAAGATGTTGAGCTTTGAAGAAGAAAAATTGAATCATTCATGCATTTTCATCTGCATATGCCTGGCGGGGGCTAGTCCGTGAAGTTGTTGCCCTGCGGGGGTTAAGCCGCGAAGTTGTTTGTCAGATAGCTAGAGTTGAGATTCAGACGTTCTAAGATGAAGAGCTGGGGGATAGCCACAGTGGGGAGATCACCTAGCCATGATGATCACATGTTGTAGGTGAGTCCTTTTGCAACACTGACCTATCCCGACTGGCCAATCCAACTCATGAGGTGTTAAGCTATCTTGACTGTGGCCACTGATAATGAGATGTTGAGAACCTGAGATCTCAGTCATGCATCATATTAAAAAGATGAGCATGCATCTCATGCATCACATGATGAGTATGTGTAAGTTATTTTGAATACTGTATGTATTGTGTGTTCTTTTTATAATTAAGGTTTTATCCCTCTGTGTTTATATATGTTTTATTCAAACTATGTTTGTCATAAACTTACCCTATTTTGTGTCTGTGGTTGACACCTGTGATGACCCCAATTTATTTGGGCGAGCAGATGAACAGTAGTAGCAGAGCATGGATGATGAATTGAAGATGTGCATGGATGTTGAGTTAAAGATGTGACAAAAATGTTGTAATTTTTATTTTGCTTATGAGATGTATGTGGACTGTTTATTAATGGGCCTGTAATATGGACTGTATTATTGATGGATTTTATTATAATTAAACCGTGGAGAGAGAATTCGTTCATGATATAAAAGACTAATAGAATTTGCAAGCAAAGCGAAAAGAAGTTTTTATGAAATTTATAACTAAGATAATTCTAATAAAAAGTGGACACGATATTTCATCTAAAATCAATCAAGCACGAGAGAGCAAAGAGAGGCGTTACACTTGTCACAAGCCCAAAGGGCTTAAAAGTCGTAGGACTAGTGAGTTATTAGAACTCATTCACTTTGATGTTTGTGGCCCAATGTCTATAGAGGCTAGAGGAGTATACTCCTATTTCATTACATTTACGGATGATAAATCGAGATTTGGGTATGTTTACCTGATGAGATATAAATCCGAGGCCTTTGAAAAGTTCAAGGAGTATAGGAATGAAGTAGAGAAACAACGTAGAAAAATGATTAAGACATTACGATCAGATCGTGGTGGTGAATATCTAAGCCATGGGTTTGAGGATTATCTGAGAGAGAATGGAATCCTCCCGCAGCTTACTGCACCTTACACACCACACAAAAATGGTGTCTGCGAAAGGAGAAATAGAACCTTATTAGACATGGTCAGGTATATGATGAGTGAGACTCAACTTCCAAAATTGTTTTGGGGATATGCCTTAGACACGGCGGCATACCTTCTAAATAGGGTACCGTCTAAATCTGTTCAGACAACTCCATATGAGATATGGAATGGTAAGAGATCCAACCTGAGTTATCTCAGAGTATGGAGATCGCCAGCATATGTCAAATCGTTGACATTAGAAAAGCTTAGTGCTAAAAGCACTAAATGTCTATTTGTGGGGTATCCCAAAGGTACTAAGGGATACTACTTTTACTCATTGGACGAACACAAGGTGTTTGTGTCCAAAAATGCTGAATTGCTTGAGAATGATTTATTCTCTCAAGGAGTCAGTGGGAGTAAAATTGATCTTGAAGAAGTTCAAGGACCACAAGAACAGATTGACGAACCCGAGTCTACACCGCAGGCGACGTTCTCCAATGGAGAAGTAAACACACAACTTCATAGGTCTACTAGGATCATCTATCCACCTGAGAGGTATGGGTTTATGATTGAGAATCAACAAACCATAGGGGATAATGAACCAAGGAACTATGTGGAGGCAGTCAAGGACGTTGACTCCTCTAAATGGCTAGAAGCCATGAAATCTGAAATAGATTCGATATATCAAAACAAGGTATGGACCTTGGTTCCACAACCGCAAGAAAAAATTTCTATCAGTAATAAGTGGGTCTTTAAGAGAAAGACTGATGCAAATGGCAACGTTAAAACCTATAAAGCTAGGTTGGTTGTGAAAGGATATCGTCAAAGACAAGGTGTTGACTATGATGAGACTTTCTCACCCGTTGCCATGATCAAATCTATTAGGATCATGCTTGCCATAGCAACATATCACGATTATGAGATTTGGCAAATGGATGTCAAGACTGCCGCCTTCTTGAATGGATTCTTGAAGGAGGTAGTGTACATGACATAACTTGTAAGTTTTGAATCCAAAGGCCAAGAGCATATGGTATGCAAGCTGCAGAGGTCGATATATGGGCTAAAGCAAGCATCACGAAGTTGGAATATTCGTTTTGATGAAATCGTTAGAAGTAACGGATTCATCAAGAACGAGGATGAACCTTGTGTTTACAAGAAGGATAGTGGGAGCAATGTTGTTTTCTTAGTACTCTATGTAAATGACATACTACTAATAGGAAATGACATCCCCACATTACAAATAACTAAAGACTGGCTTTCAGAAAGCTTCACCATGAAGGATTGGGAGAAGCTGCCTTTATACTTGGTATAAAGATCTATAGAGATAGATCTAAAAGGCTGCTGGGATTATCTAATTCCACGTATATTGACAAGATGCTAAGAAGATTTAGCATGGAAGGGTCGAAAAGGGGTTTTCTTCCTGTCAGTCATGGGGTACATCTTTCCAAGACTATGTGTTATAAATCACAGCCTAAGAAAGACCGCATGAGTGGAATTCCATATGCTTCGGCTATTGGGTCCATCATGTATGCCATGATATGTACAAGACCAGATATCTCATATGCTTTGAGCAGTACTAGCAGATACCAGTCAAACCCTGGAGAGGGTCATTGGACAGCAGTCAAGACCATCCTTAAGTAGTTGAGAAGAACTAAGGATGCGTTTCTGGTCTATGGTGGGGTAGATGAGCTTTCAGTGAAAGGATTCACTGACGCCAGCTTTCAGAGTGACAAAGATGACTGCAAGTCACATTCAGGGTTTGTATTCACCTTAAATGGTGGAGCAGTATCTTGGAAGAGTTCCAAGAAGGAGACTACAACAGATTCTACAATAGAAGCTGAGTACATAGTCGCTTTAGAAGCAGCCAAGGAGGTCGTCTGGATCAAGAAGTTCATATCTGAACTGCGGGTGGTTCCAAGCGTGGATGAGCCCATACAGTTGTATTGTGACAACACTGGGGCCATTGTGCAGTCAAAGGAACCTAGGTCTCATCAAAGATCTAAGCACGTGCTCCGGAGATATCACCTGATTAGAGAGGTCGTTGATGGGATGGATGTAAAGATGGATTATATTCCCACGGATGATAACCTAGATGACTCTCTGACAAAGGCTGTTTCTCAGAGAAAACATGATAGTCATTATGAGGCTTTGGGTTTACGACTTAGGTCTGATTGGCTCTAGGCCAAGTGGGAGATTGTTAGTATATGGATGTCCTAGAGACAATCTTTTCATTAGATTAGGACGTACATGTAATTTTCATAGTCATGAATAAATTATAAATGCTCTTTATCTTGTTTCATATTCTGTCTCGATATCATTAATATATGAGTAACTAGATAAAACCCTTGGAATAGAATAGGTATCTCTTGAGTATCAGTGATGTGATCACAATCATGAGGATTCAAGGATAACAAATGTCTACTCCTAAATTTTAAGTTCCTAGTCTAGAGACACTGAGAATGGGGATCAGTGATTTCGGGTAAGACTAGCACGGCTTAACTACTTGTATGCAGATACAAGGTAAAGACCTCATGAGCTACAGACATGGAGATGTCTTAGCTAAAGTCGTGGGTGGACCTATAAGGGTATAGCTCGCACTGAACGGACCCACAAAGAGACTCTATGAGGAAATCTCACAGATAGTATCATTAGAGTAGTCTCTTGTTATTTGGGTGTGTCTTTCCTTAGAGCAAAAGTTTTCACCTAGACTGTGTTCTAGAAGACATGCTTTGATTGTATACCTCGTCTGCCTGAAACATGGAGACACATAGGTATACCTTTGGGCATGTCCTAAAAGAACACGAGTCTAGGGTGACTAGCTGAAGGAATTTGTTAAATCTCTGTGAGAGATTAGGTTATCTATAAACTGGATAAATCGGGATGACATTTACGGGACTCGGGAATCTATGCATAGTAAAAGAAATCATGAGATGATTTGCCTTTAGAGTCAATAAAATTGGAGACTCCCTATTTCATATTAAAGCTTACCCTAGACCGCAAGGGTTGATACGTTTTCTTACCCTAGGTTTTATGGGAAGGTAACCGACATGAAAGGAAATACATACGGAAACCAAATAGATTTAATAGGATGATCTTGTCATTTACCTAACTAATTTTAGGGCAACAAAACATTGCTAGTGCTCTGTGTTGTCATTAAATGAGTAGTGGCCTTGTTGGGCCCAAACTCATTTATGTCAGTACTATGTTGGACCTAATGTGTCACACACTAACACTTTATTGTCATGACATTATAGCATTAAAGGTTTTGGGCCTAATAATGGTTGTTGGCCCAAGAAAGAGTTTGGATACTTATCTTAAAGAGAGAGGGGCGCATGAATGGAGTTAATGGGTTTAGATAGTCCAAGACATTATTAATTAATTTAAATAGTTAAATTAATTATCTAATATTTAAATTTGATAATTTAAATTTTGAATTTAAATATTTGAATTTAAATATGAATTAACTATAGTAGTTAGTTTCGTATCAAAAGGAGAAGATAAGAGATAGATTTGAATTTGAATTCAACTAGCATCTTATCATGATCATGTCCTAGATTTTAGGAAGAAGTTTGAGGGCTGATTATGGGCTTACATACGGCTGATATATGATTACCATTTGGCAAAAATAAATCCCAAGTAATTGACTTGGACTTAGGAGGATAAGATAGGAGGTTGTTGGCAATTTTTGAAATGCAACAACTCTATCTTTTCTTCACGTGTGGGATGCTTCATGATCAGAATTTTTGGTTAAAAAATCTGACTCAAACTCTTCTATAAAGTGTGCTATTGTGATCATAGTTCGCTAATAGTTTTTAGAGGAAAAACCCTATCTATCTTCCTTTATTTTAACGTGCCCCCTTGTGTGAGTTTTGGCTGAAAATTCAGCTACCAATATCATCTATTGTTGAGCCTCTTAGATAAGTAAAAAAACACTTTAAAACCTAACCTTCTTCCTTTCCATTGGTGTGCCTAGATTGCCTCCTTTGGTGTTTGTTGGTAGCCTTCAAGATGTGTTCTTGAGTCTTGACAAGAAGTGGTGTGGATCAACATTAGTGGGCTTGTATCTTCAAGCCTATCCTTGATCATCAAATTTCGAATATAAACAAGGTAACATCTATGTCCTATAGAATGATTCTTGTGTGGTATGTGTGTTTCCGCTTGAAAAATTTTGTTTTTCTCACATGCCTTCGGGCTTGAAGGCCCTATCTTTCACTTGTCATCTCAAAGAAACCCCAACAAGCATTCATGTGTGAAGAATATGGAGGAGACCATCAAATATAAAAATGCATCGAGGTACCAACCGAGGAGTTTAACTACATGGGAGGACAACAATGACCATACAATAACTTCCAACAAAGAGGTTTCCAAAACATACATGGAAACTACAACCAAGCGGGAGACATCAAACCACAACAAAGACCAAATTTGTTGAACCACAACGCAAAGTTGGAATAAGCCTTGACCAAACTCACCAAAGTGGTCATCACTAACCATAAAAACATCGAAGCCACAATCAAAAGCGTGGAGACTCAAATAAGTAAATTGGAAAAAAAATTGCAAACCTTTTCAATTGGCTTTTCTGTAGCCACCCAGGAGAACCCAAAGGGCCATTGCAAGGATATTATCTCCACCATAGAGTGTTATGTGCTAGGTGAAGAAGAAGAAGAGGTAGAAGAAAGCACCACGCTAGAGGAAGAGATGAAAGCACAAGCCAACCCTTCAACCCAAGGTATGAAATCCTCAGTTAATCCTCCATTGTTTTATTAAAGCAAGCTAAGCATCCATAAGCAATGAGACAATGAGAGGATGACCAAATTCAAGAAATACATGAAGATGCTACAAGGGAAGAAGGATGAACCACCTATTGAAAAACTCACATGGGACATGCTACATCAACTAAGACCCACAAGACATTTGGAGGACAAGGGATGTTTTACCATCTGCGTCACATTGGAAAATCTCTTTTTCGACCATGCACTACTTGACTTAGGCGTGAGTTGCAACTTCATGTCTCATTATTTCTTAGAGAAGATTGGTCGCCTTAACCTAAGGCCCACCAACATGACTCTACAATTTGGTGATGTTTCTAAAAAGAAAGTACTATAGAAAGTGGTAAACACGACAATAAAGGTAAATAATTCAACATTTATAACTAATTTTTTTGTCATGGATATAGAGGAGGAGGACTATCAACTTCCAATCATTCTAGGAAGATCCTTCATGAGAATCGCTCATGTAACCATCGATGTTCGTAAAGGAGTCTACACACTTAGAGAGGGCAAGAAACAAATGTTCTACTACATTCAAGGCATTGAATATTTTCCCAAAGAATCGGCTCATCACCAACAACAACAACAACATGCACAACAAGCCCCAATGGGCTATGAAACGGAGATGCACAACATGAGGGCAATTATAGCCGCCAACAACCACGCCATTAACATGGTGACGGAGACTCTCCGCAGCTTTTCCCTACATGTCACCACCAGAGTTGTCGGACCCTATCATTGCCCATCCCAAGAGGAGTATGCAGCCTATGTTGCATTGCCAACTAACTTTGGGAACAATGACAATGTTGGCCAAGGAGGTGGCCAAGCTGCACAGGAAGAAGATATGGAGGAAGATGTCGCGCATGATGGCAGTGGAGATGAGGGCCATTGATCCCTAGTGAATTTTTCTATCCCTATTTGTTAGATACAAGGGGAGTTGGAAGAAGGAGCTGCAAGTTTCTCAAAGTAAGGCTAATGTAGTTGTCTTGGTGTTTTAGCTTTTTACATGCCTAATCATTTTGATGGCATTTGTAATTTGTCTAAGTAGTTCAAGTACATAGCCTAGTGATCCTTGTATAGCATAATTCATTTACATGCATTCATATGTAGAATACAGGATTAAATGTTTGCATTTGCAAAGAAAATCACGTGGCTAAAAGTTTTGGAAAAATCAGTTTATGCACTATTTTAATCGATTACCATTACTATGTAATTCATTACATGCTTGTGTTAATTTCTGGAAAAGCCATGATGAACACTTTAATCGATTAACTCTCTTATGTAATCGATTACCAAATGTTATTTCAAAATATGTCTATATGTGTTAATCGATTACAGCAAATCGTAATCGATTACTTAGTTCATTTTACATATAGTACGAGTCTGCCTTAATCAATTACAAGCAAGGCGTAATCGATTACAAAGGCTTGTTTTCTATTTGAGCTTATCTGTGTTAATTGATTACATCATGTATTAATCGATTAAGTTGTTCATGAAAGTTTTTCAGAAAGCTCAAGAACATATTCATCGATTATCTGATTGATTTAATCGATTACATATGTTAAAATAATTGATTACCTGAACGGATTAATAGATTACAGTTAGTTAAATCATTTTTTATAAAAAAAAAGGCTTTTTGGGTCTGTAATTCATAAGTTTAATGAGAATTTTCCATAGCAAAATATTCCCTGAGTTTTAGACTTACCCAAATGTTCTAAGTGCATTAAAAAGTGAAAGAAACTAATTTTAAATTGAGTCACATCTTGTGAGAAGAATCAAAGAGTTAATTTTTGAAGATGATGTGTTTGTAAGAAAAAAGAGATTTCAAGGAAGATTAGTCTGTGCATTGACATTCATTCAACCTGATTGATTTTTAACATCAAACATTCATTGAATCATCTGTTAAGGATGTCAGATTGTGTATTTCTTGAACTCTTTCTTTTAGAATTTATGTTTTAGAATTATGTGGTGTAAATCATGTTAGTTCTTTCAAGATTTCTTGAGTAAGGTTCTCAAGGGGAAAGTATGAGTAGGTTTCTCAGGATCTTTGTGATTTGTATTCTAATAGTGTTTTAGAATTCAGTATCTTTATTTAGGGTTGATAGAGATTATCACTTGTATTGCTTGTAAAAGAATAATTTGATTTAGTGAAAACTCTAACCTAGTATTGGTTGGAAGACACTGGATGTAGCCTCCAAGTTTGTAAGGTGAACCAGTATAAATAGCTGTGTATTGTGTTCTTTATCAGTGTTTCTTTCATTGCTTATATTTGGAAATCAATATATAATCAACAAGAAGCATTTCAGTCATTACATGCATTCTATGGTGAATCTTGATTGAAAGAAAATTTTGTTTTTGATAAAGGGTGATTGAGTGATATGATCCAAGTTTTAATTTCGCAAATTGTTTTAAAGAAAACTTTTAAAAGACTGTTTTAACCAATTCAACCCCCTCTTGGTTATTTGAAGTGTGTTCATTGTATTTTCAATTGGTATTAGAGCTAGTTCTTGAGATTTATTCAAGAGCACAATCTTTCATAAAGAAAATGAATACCACTCAGATTACTTTCAAAGAAGGTGCCTCCCTAAATCATCCATCGATGTTTGAGGGGAGCATTTTGAAAGATAGGGCCTTGAAGCCCGAAGGCATGTGAGAAGAAAAACAAAATTTTTTCAAAGCGGAAACACACATACCATTCAAGAATCATTCTTTAGGACGTATATGTTACCTTGTTTATATTCGAAATCGATGATCAAGAATAGGCTTGAAGATACAAGCCCTCTAATGTTGATCCACACCACTTCTTGTCAAGACTCAAGAACACTTCTTGAATGCCACCAACAAACACCAAAGGAGGCAAGCTAGGCGCACCAATGGAGAGGAAGAAGGTTAGGTTTTAAAGTGTTTTACTTATCTAAGAAGCTCACCAATAGATGATACTGGTGGCTGACTTTTCTGTCAAAACTCACACAAAGGGGCACGTGAAAGTGGGGGAAGGTAGATAGGGTTTTTCTCAAAAACTATTAGAGAACTATGATCATAATAGCACACTTTATAGAAGAGTTTTTGGTCAGATTTTTAACCAATAAATCTGATTATGAAGCATCCCACACTAAAGAAAAGATAGAGTTATTGCATTTCAAAAATTGTCAACAACCTCCTATCATAACCTCCTAAGACCAAGTCAATTACTTGGGAATTATTTTGCCAAATAATAATTAAATATCAGCCGTATGTAAGCCCCATAATCAGCCCTAAACTTCTTCCTAAAATCTAGGATATGATCATGATAAGATGCTAGTTGAATTCAAATTCAAATCTAGCTCTTATCATCTCCTTTTGATATGAAACTAACTACTATAGTTAATTCATATTTAAATTCAAAATTTAAATTTTCAAATTTAAATATTAGATAATTAATTTAACTATTTAAATTAATTAATAATGTCTTGGACTATCCAAGTCCATTAACGCCATTCATGCGCCCCTCTCTCTTTAAGATAAGTATCCAAACTCTTTCTTGGGCCAACAACCATTATTGGGCTAATGTCATGACAATAAAGTGTTAGTGTGTGACCCATTAGGCCAAACATAGCTACTGACATAAATGAGCTTGGGCCCAACAAGGCCACTACCCATTTAAGGACAACATAGAGCACTAGCAATGCTTTGTTGCCCCAGAACTAGTTAGGTAAATGATAAGATCATCCTATTAATCTATTTGGTTTGCATATGTATTTCCTTTCGTCTCGGTTACCTTCCCATAAAACCTAGGGTAAGGAAACGTATCAGCCCTTGCGGATTAGGGTAAGCTTTAATACAAAATAGGGAATCTCCAATTTTACTGACTCTAAAGGCAAATCATCTCATGATTTCTTTTACTATGCATAGATTCCCGAGTCCCGTAAATGTCATCCTGATTTCTCCGGTTTACAGATAACCTAATCTCTTACAGAGATTTGACGAATTCCTTCAGCTAGTCACCCTAGACTCGTGTTCTTTCAGGACATGCCAAAAGGTATACCTATATGTCCCCATGTTTCAGGCAGACGAGGTATACAATCAAAGCATGTCTTCTAGAACATAGTCTAGGTGAAAAACTTCTGGTCTAAGGAAAGACACACCCAAATAATAAGAGATTACTCTAATGATACTATCTGTGAGATTTCCTCATAGAGTCTCTTTGCGGGTCCGTTTAATGCGAGCTATATCCTTATAGGTCCACCCACGACTTTAGCTAAGACATCTCCATGTCTGTAGCTCATAAGGTCTTTACCTTATATCTGCATACAAGTAGATAAGTCGTGTTAGTCTTACCCAAGATCACTAATCCCCATTCTCAGTGTCTCTAGACTAAGAACTTAAAATTTAGGAGTAGACATCTGGTATCCTTGAATCCTCATCCCATCATTGATACTCAAGAGATACCTATTATATTCCAAGGGATTTATCCAGTTACTCATATATTAATAAAGATATCGAGACAAAATATGAAACAAGATAAAGAGTGCTTATAATTTATTCATGATAATATGAAAAGTACATATACGTCCAAATCTAATGAAAAGATTGTCTTTAGGACATCCATATACTAACACATTTTAGCTTTTGAAAAAATAAAATGCAAATTTTCATTTAGTCCAACGATCCCAGAGCATGGAATGCTATAATAAAAGGTCCTTTGGTGCCAATGAAAATTGTTGATAATAAGTTGATTCCCGAACATTGGGATGAAATGTTAGATGCTAAAAAAAGAATAGTGCAATATGATTTTAAGGCTAAAAATATGATCACCTCTGCACTATCTTCTGATGAGTTAGGACTGTTAGGTGTCAAAGCACTAAGGAGATGTGGGAAATGTTAGAGGTTACTCATGAAGGCACAAATGATGGATGAAGATCAAGGTAACATGCCTTGATTCATGAGCATGAGATAACAATATCTCAGATACAAACAAGGTTCACTCACATAGTGAATCATCTTCTTGGTCTTGGCAAGACTTTTGATGTTGAAGAGTTAAACGTCAAAATTCTGAAATGTCTTACAAGATTATGGCAATCAAAGGTTACAGCTATTAAAGAATCAAAAGACCTCTCCAAAATGTCTAAGGCTGCTCTTTGGTAAGCTACTTGAATATGAATTAGAAATGTCTCAATTAACACATTCTGAGAATGCAGATAAAAACAAAAGAGTATAGCTTTAAAAGCTGTATCATCGAATGTGGAGATACAAGAAGATTCAAGTGATGAAGATGAAAGTGATGAAAGCTTGAGCCTAATAGTAAAGAAGTTCAACAAGTTTATGAAGAGAAACAAAAACAAAAAGCTATCAAAGTTCAACAGCAAAAAGGACAACAACAACAACAAATCCACCAACTTCACATGCTTTGAATGTGATAAGCCTAGCCACATTAAATCTGATTGTCCAGTTTTTCTAAAGAAGCAACAAGGTGAAAGGAGGATAAAGAAAGAGGGAAAGCCAAAGAAGGCATATATTGCTTGGGAAGATAATGAATCAACAACATCTGGATCAGCTAATGAGAATGAAAAAGAAGCTAATGTTTGTCTCCCTTCAACTGTAAGTGATGATGAAGAATTCTCTAGTGCTGAATCTGAGGTAAATTCTGAATATGATCAAATTGTTGATGCTTTTCATGATATGCATAATGAGGCTCAAAGGCTACAAAATAAATTAATAAGCTAAAAGGAGATCTAAGATGGCACATCACCAAACTTGCAGAAATGCAAAGTGAACTTTGTAAATTGAAAGAACAAAATGAAAAACTTCTTTCAAGTTACAAGGCCAATGAGTGTATATGTCCCTCTTCCTCTTCTAAGGCAGAAAAATGCAAAGTGTTACAAAAAGAGTTTGATGATTTCAAAAGAACTCAAGGAGAAAAGTATATGTTACTACTTTTTAAAAATAGCTACATGATTGATCTTTTAAAAAAGCTTTATAAAGGAAAATGCAACTTAGCTGAAATATTAAGTGTGCAAAAATATGTCGGAGATACTTCTGGTTTGGGTTACAAACAAGGTTCAAAACCTATTGGAAAAACCATATTTATACCGCCAAAACAGAAGAATCAAAGGAGCTTTTACAAATCAAAGTTCAACCAAGATACTTACTTTAGAAAATCATCAAAAGATATTTCTTGTAACTATTGCATGAAGAGAGGGCATACATCTTATAAGTGTTTTGCTAGAAAATATTATGTTCCTTATGGAGAATGCATATGGGTGCCAAAGAAAAAGAAAATAGCTAACCGCTATGGACCCAACCTTAATTGGGTACCTTTCTTTGCCACTTGATTTGAATTCTGCAGATGTGTCTTAGAGAAAAATCATCACTATAGTATCTTGATAGCGGATGCTCTTGACACATGACAGATGACATATTCATGCTTACAAATGTCAAACTAAAAGATGGAGGATTTGTCACTTGTGGTGATAACAATAAGGGAAGATAATTAGAGAAAGTAACATAGGAGACAACATTAAGACAATGATCAGAAATGTTCTATATGTTGAAGGATTGAAGCATAACCTTCTAAGCATAAGCCAACTATGTGATAAAGGTTTAAATGTTTCTTTCAACAATAATTGTTGTTTGATCCGTGATAGTCAAAATCATGAGGTTATACATGTTGGTAAGAGGAAGGGAAACATCTATGTACTTTCCATTGAGCATGCATTCATTCATAACACTAGTTGCCTAATCAGTAAAACTAATGATACTTGGTTATGGCATAGGAGAGCAAGTCACTTGAACATGCATTATATGAATAAGCTCATTAGAAAAGACTTAGTCATTGGTTTACCTAAGCTCAAATTTGAGAAGGATAAAATATGTGATGCTTTTCAAAAGGGGGAAACAAACAAAGAATTGTTTTCAAAGCAAAAATGTGGTTTCAACTACTAAACCCCTTGAGTTATTGCATATGGGCTTATTTGGTCCTTCAAGAACTATGAGCCTAGTGTTAGTATATGGATGTCCTAGAGACAATCTTTTCATCAGATTAGGACGTACATGTACTTTTCATATTGTCATGAATAAATTATAAGCGCTCTTTATCTTGTTTCATATTTTGTCTCGATATTATTATTAATATATAAGTAACTGGATAAAACCCTTGGAATAGAATAGGTATCTCTTGAATATTAGTGATGGGATCACGATCATGAGAATTCATGGATACCAGATGTCTACTCCTAAATTTAAGTTCCTAGTTTAGAGACACTGAGAAAGGGGATCAGCGATCTTGGTTAGGACTAGCATGGCTTATCTACTTGTATGCAGATACAAGGTAAAGACCTCATGAGCTACAGACATGGAGATGTCTTAGCTAAAGTCGTGGGTGGACCTATAAGGATATAGCTCGCATTAAACGGATCCGCAAAGAGACTCTGAGGAAATCTAACAGATAGTATCATTAGAGTAATCTCTTATTATTTGGGTGTGTCTTTCCTTAGACCAGAAGTTTTTCACCTAGACTATGTTCTAGAAGAGACATGCTTTGATTGTATACCTCGTCTGCCTGAAACATGGAGACATATAGGTATACCTTTTGGCATGTCCTGAAAGAACATGAGTCTAGGGTGACTAGCTGAAGGAATTCGTCAAATCTCCGTGAGAGATTAGGTTATCTGTAAACCGGAGAAATTTGGATGACATTTACGGGACTCGGGAATCTATGCATAGTAAAAGAAATCATGAGATGATTTGCCTTTAGAGTCAGTAAAATTGGAGACTCCCTATTTCGTATTAAAGCTTACCCTAGACCGCAAGGGCTGATACGTTTCCTTACCCTAGGTTTTATGGGAAGGTAATCGAGACGAAAAGAAATACATACGGAAACCAAATAGATTTAATAGGATGATCTTGTCATTTACCTAACTAGTTCTGGGGCAACAAAGCATTGCTAGTGCTCTGTGTTGTCATTAAATGGGTAGAGGCCTTGTTGGGCCCAAACTCATTTATGTAAGTAGCTATGTTGGGCCTAATGGGTCACACACTAACACTTTATTGTCATGACATTATAGCATTAAAGGTTTTGGGCCTAATAATGGTTGTTGGTCCAAGAAAGAGTTTAGAAACTTATCTTAAAGAGAAAGGGGCGCATGAATGGAGTTAATGGGCTTGGATAGTCCAAGACATTATTAATTAATTTAAATAGTTAAATTAATTATCTGATATTTAAATTTAATAATTTAAGTTTTGAATTTAAATATGAATTAACTATAGTAGATAGTTTCATATCAAAAGGAGAAGATAAGAGCTACATTTGAATTTGAATTCAACTAGCATCTTATCTTGATCATATCCTAGATTTTAGGAAGAAGTTTGAGGGCTGATTAGAGGCTTATCATACGGCTGGATATTTGATTATTATTCGACAAAATAAATTCCAAGTAATTGACTTAGTCTTAAGAAGATAAGATAGGGGTTGTTGGCAATTTTTGAAATACAACAACTCTATCTTTTCTTCACGTGTGAGATGCTTAATGATCAGAATTTTATGGTTAAAAATCTGACCTAAAACTCTTCTATAAATATACTGATGAGAATCCCCTTGCCTTGATACAATTTCGGACCAATTCTAGGTTGAAATTCGCACACCAACAGAGCCAGAATCGTATTGTTAACTTTTATGTATTTCTCGGCCTACAGAACTCGGATTGGACCGATTCCAAAACGAGCGAAAAAGGATGGGTAAAACGAGAATTATGACAATAAGAAATTCGGGGTGAAATCACAGAATTAGGAATGCGAAAATTTAAAAAAGGAACAGAAATGGTGCAAAGGAAGACGTAGATAGGCGCCATAAACAAATGTTTGATAAGCCTTGAGGATCGCCACAAGAATTGAAGAATTCTTGATAAGATCAAATGGTTCAAGGAAGAACCCTAGCAGAGAAATACTTAAGCTAATGATAAAATTCCAACAGCCAAAGATCCCTTCTCTATTCACTTCAGAATTGATTTATACAAATAAGTTCTCATGCATTTGGTAGAAAATAAAAGAAAATTAAAATCTCAACATTGTAAAAATAACTAAAGTGGCTTAGTGGTTAAGTCAGGCATAACTAAGCTTGAGGTCCAAGTCTCAAAACCAACAACAAGCACTTTATTACTATTATTTTTTTAATTAAATGCCTAAGTCAATAATTGCTTTTATTATCACTCCAAACAAGCAATACATGTGACTAGCAGTCCACTCATGCAGTCCTCTAGATTTTGGGTCCCCTCATGCAATTGGATTGCCCTTAGATTAGCCATTATATGTTGCAAAGCTTCTTAGGTCTTTTTAGCTCTTGCTCTTGTCATGGGCCCTCCTATGCCTTGTATTGGGTCTTGGTCTTGGGGTTGGTCTTTGATGTCCTCATCAATAAATATACTTTTGTGATCATAGTTCTTAAAATAATGGTTTTTGAGAAAAATTTCATCTATCTTCCTCCTTTTCACGTGCCCCTTTGTGTGAGTTTTGGCTGAAAATTCAGCCACAAATACCATCTATTGGTGAGTCTCTTAGATAAGTAAAACACTTTAAAACCTAACCTTCTTCCTCTCCATTGGTGTGCCTAGCTTGCCTCCTTTGGTGTTCGTTGGTGGCATTCAAGAAGTGTTCTTGAGTCTTGACAAGAAGTGGTGTGGATCAACATTAGAGGGCTTGTATCTTCAAGCCTATTCTTGATCATCAATTTCGAATATAAACAAGGTAACATCTATGTCCTAAAGAATGATTCTTGAATGGTATGTGTGTTTCCGCTTTGAAAAAAATTTGTTTTTCTTCTCACATGCATTCGGGCTTCAAGGCCCTATCTTTCACCTAGGAGGTAATTACTATGGTCTACTCATTGTTGATGATTTTTCTAGATACACATGGACTTTTTTTATAAGATCTAAGAATGATGCATTCATAACATTTAGAAAATTAGCAAAGACTATTCAAAATGAAAAAGCTTCAATATTGTTTCAATAAGAAGTGATCATGGTGGTGAATTCCAAAATGAAAATTTTGAAAAATTCTGTAAGGAATATGGAATCAACCACAATTTTTCTGCTCCAAGAACACCTCAACAAAATGGTGTTGTGGAAAAAAATAGATCCCTTGAAGAAGGTGTTAGAACTTTTCTAAGTGAAACAAATTTGCCAAAACATTTTTGGGCTGATGCAGTGAATACTATTTGCTACACCTTGAATAGACTCCTCATAAGGCCTCTTTTGAAGAAAACCCTTTATGAGTTGTACAAAGGTAGGAAGCCAAACATTTCACACTTAAAAGCATTTGGCTGCAAATGTTTTGTTTTAAATAATGGTAAAAATTCTCTTGGAAAATTTGATGCAAAAACTGATGAAGGTATCTTTCTTGGTTATTCTTTACAAAGCAAAGCATATAGAATCTTTAACAAAAGGACATTATGTGTAGAAGAATCATTGCATGTTATATGTGATGTGTCTAACACCTCTAAGGAGGAAAAAGAATGTGATGATGATGCAGGACCAAAAGAAGATGTTATACAGTTTATTGAAAAGCTAAAGCTGATTCAAATGACAAAGTGGAACATTCAACACCCATTCAAGAGCACAAGGATTGGAGAACTATTAAAAATCTTTCTCTTGACAATATTATAGGAGAAGTATCAAAGGGAGTTTCACTAAATCCCTCTTTAAGAAATCTTTGTTGTACAATGGCTTTTGTTTCACAAGTTGAACCAAAAAGCATTGACCAAGCTTTACTTGATGAACATTGGATGATGGCCATGCATGATGAATTAAATCAATTTAAGAGAAATGAAGTTTGGAAATTAGTTCCTAGACCCTCTTCTCACAAACCTATTGGCACCAAGTGGGTTTTTAGAAACAAACTTGATGAAAGTGGTGTATCATCATAAGGAACAAGGCCAGATTGGTTACTACAGGCAACAACCAAGAGGAAGGCATTGATTATGATGAAACTTATGCTCCAGTTGCTAGATTGGAGGCCATTAGGTTGTTGCTTGCTTGTGCATGTTTAATGGGTTTTAAATTGTTTCAAATGGATGTTGAAAGTGCATTTTTAACTGGCTATATCGATGAAGAGATATATGTTAATCAACCACCTAGATTTATTGACTTTAAACATCCTAATCATGTTTTCAAACTAAGAAAAGCATTGTATGGTTTGAAACAAGCTCCAAGGTCTTGGTATGAAAGATTGAGCAAATTTCTGATTGACCAATCTTTCATAAAAGGATAAGTGGACAAAACATTGTTCATCAAGAAAAGAGGCAATGATATTTTGTTAGTTCAAATTTATGTAGATGATATTATATTTGGTTCATCTAATCAGTCTATGTGCAAAGAATTTTCTTATCTCTATGCAGAGTGAGTTTGAGATGTCTATGATGGGAGAATTGACATTCTTTCTTGGACTTCAAGTGAAGCAAATGAAGAATGGAACATTTCTCAGCCAATCAAAGTACTATTTGGAAATGATTAAGAAATTTGAAATGGAGAAGAGCAAAGATGCTGCAACTCCTATGGCTATATCAACATATCTTGACATAGATGAAAAAGGAAAAAGTGTTGATGAGTCAAAATACAGAAGAATGATTGGATCCTTATTATACTTAATTGCTAGTAGACCAGATATAATGCTAAGTGTTTGCTTATGTGCAAGATACCAAGCAAATCCCAAGGAATATCGTCTTATTGCAGTAAAAAGGATACTCAAATATCTCAAATCCACACCAAGAGTTGGATTATGATGTCCTAAAGGTACATCAATTAGTATAATTGGATATTCTAATTTAGATTTTGTAGGGTGCAAATTGGATAAGAAGAGCACTAGTGGTACATGGCACTTGTTGGGAAGCTCTCTGATTTCTTGGCATTGCAAGAAACAATCATGTGTAGTTCTTTCCACTGCTAAAGCTGAATACATTTCTGCTAGAAGCTGTTGTGCACAGAGTCTCTGGCTGAAGCAACAACTACAAGACTTTGGTGTTGAGCTACAGGAGATTCCCTTGTCATTTGACAACACAAGTGCTATCAAAATTTCTAAAATTCCAGTAATGCACTCAAGGACCAAACATATTGAAATCATACATCACTTTCTCAGACATCACATTTAAAAGGGTAATATCAAAATTGAGTTTGTTGAAACAAATAATCAACTAGTTGATATTTTCACTAAAGCCTTAGCAAGAGATAGATTTTATACACTTAGAAACATGTTAGGAATTCTTGATGAATCTAATATATCATAGCTTGTTTGTTGTGTGATAATCTGTATGATATTACATTTCATCGAGCAATATCATCACATGTGCTAAAAATTCGAAATTGAATGCATATACACTATTCATTCTGCATAATGCTCTGGTTTAATCGATTACCACTTGGAATAATCGATTATTTGATGCTTAACCTTGATTTAGAGACATTTTATGTGATATGTAATCGATTACACTAACGGAATAATCGATTACACTTCATATAAATTGGATTTTGATTCTTGTCTCTCTGCTTTAATTGATTACCTTATGGAATAATCGATTACAGCTCATAATAAACACCTCTCTGTTCATATATTCTCTGTTTTAATCGATTATGATTCTTCTGTAATCTATTACACTTCAATGAATATTTTTCTCTAATTCATTTGCTATCTTCTTTAATCAATTACTTCACGGAATAATCGATTATTGCTCTGTTATTTGTCGTTATGAAGAACGAAATAATCGATTACGTTGCTTCTGCAAACCATTATTGATGGAGTTACTGAGGCTCTATATAATAACTATGATTTGTAAGAAAAAAATTAAATTTACTATATTCCATCACAAAAGCGTTAGCGACGGCAAGAGAGTGGCGCCGTTAGCATGGGAACTAGCGCTGTTAGCGTGGGAGGTGCGCCAAAGTGGTGCGATTAGCGCAGTTATGACGCTGTTAGCGCCAGAATGGCCCTGGAGACCCTAGATTCGAATATCTGGCACGATTAGCGCCAGATATGACGCGATTAGCGCCAGAATGCTCCAGAAAGCCATTTCTTTCGAATTCTTGGCGCGATTAGCGTGGGGACGCGTCCAGGACCCTATAAAAGGGTCATTTGGACGAATTTCTGGGTTCTTCTTCTTCCTCGAGCCTCCTTCCGCCATTAATGAAGTAGAAAGCTTCATATCTTCTCCATTCTTCATCTAAACACTTTCCAGCTTCAGTTTCTCAAGAGAACCATCAATTGGAGAGATCCCGTTCTCTTGGAAACTTTGTAAAACTGAGATTTGGAAGGGAAAGAAGGTGATTCAAGGATGCTAAAGCTTGGGAAAGTTTAGTCTTCCTTGACAGTTTAGAGGTAAGAAACTCAAGTTTTATCGATTGATTTGTGAGATTGATAATGGGATGAATAGTAACCCATTTGTGTTAGGGCTGGAATTAGGCTTGGATTCTTTAGAAAAGTATGCTCAGGAGGCTGTTCTAATGAATATTGAACTTTGAATCATGACTATTGATGAAGTTTGGTTTTGGCTCTAATATATGTATGAGTAGGAAGAATGTTGGTTAAATGGAGGGTATTATGATACGTATGAGCCTAGATTCTTTTACAAAATATGTTCAGGAGACCATATAAGCAGTGAAAACATGTTGAAGTAACCATTTTGATGAAATTGATAATCATTGAAATATGGTCTGGTTAGGACATGAAATTGGTTTATGCAGTGTCTTAGAGTGACTCTAGTACCTTGGTTAGGCTGAGGGTCTGTGAATCACCTATAAGGTGGTTAGCTCTGATAACCCTAATATAGAGAACAGAGAGGTTGTAATGGAAAGGAATAGTGTTTCCTTTCATTCTAACGGTTGAGGACCGTTGTTGATTGATTGTATGCCTTGTGTAGGGCGTGATACAGACATTGCTGGTGGTTGTGACCACGAAGCCGGGAGAGCCCGTGTAGCACTGAGACCAGGTAAGCTCTTTGTTCTTGGGAGTGTTTCCCACTGACTGTGTTCCACCATACTCTGAGGAACTGATGGTTATTGTATATCATGATGCATGTGTATTGCTGTTTTATTGAAACATGTAAATGATGTATATGGATTAATGATATACATTGTGATAGTGTTGTGTGATTGTTGAGATTCTCTGGCCAGTAGAATAGAATAGAATATATAAATGTCTAAGTAAGTTCTGATGAGAAATGTGCCCATATAGATGGATGTAGCTTCCTCAGACAAGTGATCCTGATGAGAGATGTGCCCATATAGATGGATGTAGCTTCCTTAGACTAGTGATAGAAAGTCCTGATGAGAGATGTGCCTATATAGATGGATGTAGCTTCCTCAGGCAAATGATAGAAAGTCCTGATGAGATATGTGCCCATATAAATGGATGTAGCTTCCTCAGGCAAGGATAAGAAGTCCTGATGAGAAAAGTGCCCACATTGATGGATGTAGCTTCCTTAGGCATTGATAAATGATATCTATATATATGTGTGTGTGTGTGTGTGTGTGTGTATGTGTGTGTGCCATGTACATGTGATGTGTTTTAATAGTGTGATGGCTAAATGATGATGATGTAAATTCTTAAAAAAGGTGATGATGAACCCTTGAGACATATGTATATGTGGTGATATGGCTTGAGAGCTGTGATGGCTAGTTTGTAATGCCAATTTTGATATTATATGCATGGAAGTGAACCAAGGGAGGAAAGACCTCCAAGGACCCTAAGTTTACTAAGATTGTTATCTCACCCCTGTTGGAGATTATGTTTTGCAGGTAATACTCAAGGAGCGGCTGATAGATCCCATGGCAAGAGGCCCGAGCAGGGATAGGTTCTATGAGAACCTTAGGCATAGTCTTGGAGAGCATGTTGGCTCTACTTTTGTTTTATGCCCGTGATTTTGTACCGTGAGAGGGATATGTGCAGTTTTGATATATACCTTGTATATTATGAGAATTCACCATATATGATGTACAGTGGGTGTTGTTAATGATGTTTGATGACGTCATTTTGTTTATCGGTTCCAAATTGTTTATCTGTGATAATTGCTGCGCTTAATAACCATAAATCAATGTTAATGCACCGGATGCATACGGGGCGTTACAGTCTACAGAATTTTTTGAAAATTGAAATTGTCAGATTTCATTCAAAATTCAAAATTTGAATCTATAACTGTAAAGTTATGGCCTTGGAACGTGTAGTAACAGTTACATTGTTTAAAATTCAAACTCAAAGCACTGAATTTATCTATAAATTCAGCTTTTCTCAAGAGAGAAATTCACACCTGAATTCCTTCTCTCTTCAAAGCTTGCTCATTGAATTTTCTGAGCCTTTCTTCTCTTCTTCTTCTAGCACTGTTTCTTAATACCTTTCCTACAAAATGTCTACTTCTAAGAGAGTCAAAACTGGAAAGAGAAAGGTTGATGAGTCGTCCAAATCCTCAGGGAACAGATTGCATTCATGGTTCCATGAAGAAAAGGATAGAATGACTTATACCTCATTTAATGCCACCAAATTAACCATGCCCCCAAATATCTGAACCTTGTCTGGTTTGTCAAGGAAGGTTTTCAATTCCCTGACCTTCTTGAAATTTAGGGATTGAGGAAGTTTGTAGAACTTCAGGGTACTTTTTACCCTGAGTTGGTGAAGGTGTTCTACACCTGCATGAGGGCTTCCATGGAAGGGGTAATTCACTCTCAAGTAAAGGGTGTTCCCATTGTGATTGATGAAGAGGTTTGGCAAGCTGTTGCTGGCATTACTCCTGATGGAGCCAAAAAATTTGATGAAGAAATAGGTGGTTATAATAGGATTGACACCTATAGAGGGATGCTTCAAGACCCTCAAGCTAGGTTGAAGCTTAGGCTTGGAACAGGGAATATGACTAGTGAAGGAAGACTTCTTCACTATATCATCACCTACATCCTCACTCCTAGATCCACAATCATGCACAAGCCACAGATGATGACCTACAACTTGTGTATGACATCAAATCTGCTACCCAAATCAACTGGCCATTGGTGTTTGTAGAGACTATGTTGAAGGCAAAAAGATTAGTCAGTTATAGTTTTCCATAATCTATATTAATATCTAGGTTTATTGACTATTTCCATGTTGATGTCTCTGATGAGATTGTGGACAATATTTCTGATATTGTCAGTCTCATCAAAATCAAGCATCTCCAAAAGCTTGGTTTGACAAAGACACCACAAGGATTGCAAATGGTGGGGGAGCTACAACAACCTGAAGGTGCTACTGGAGGAAGACAAAATGAAGATGAAGAAGCTGAAGATGGACAAGGTGTTGCTGATTATCAATACTCTCATTTTGAATCACTACTGGTTCAAAAGATGGATACTTTACTCACTCTTCATCATGAACATAGGGCATAAACTAATTCTTCTTTGGAAGAAATGAAGACTAGGCTAGAAAATATAGAAGCTAGGCTTGTACTAGATGATTTTGACAAACTTACCTAGCTTCTCATATACTTCTGTTTGTGGTTTGCTTAAGTTTATGTTTATTTCAGTTTCTTATATTCTGGTTTAATGATTAGTGTACTCATTTTTCAATTAATGAAGTTTGTTTTAGTTGATATGTTTCTTACCTCTATTTATGCATTAGTTTTTTTGTCTTTAATCAAGCCAAATAGGGGGAGAAATAATCAAATAATTGATATCTACGCAAATGCTCTATTATGCTCTGTTTTTTAACAAATATGTCTAAGTAAGGGGGAGCAAATGATTATGAAATGCATTGGATACTTGAAACTTAACATAGTTACTTGTTCTTGTCAAAAGGTTAATTTGTTTCAGGTTGATTAAGCATAATGCTCATTCCTATCTTTCATCCCTCAAGGAAGTTTAAAGCTATCTTTCTCTCTCAAAGAAGTTCAATGCTGAACAATTGATCAATTGATTTGGATAAAATTTGGCATGTTAAAAGCCAAAAATGGAGAGATTGTTAGATACAGGAGGAGTTGGAAGAAGGAGCTGCAAGTTTCTCAAAGTAAGGCTAATGTAGTTGGCTTGGTGTTTTAGCTTTTTACATGCCCAATCATTTTGATGGCATTTGTAATCTGTCTAAGTAGTTCAAGTACATAGTCTAGTGATCCTTGCATAGCATAATTCATTTACATGCATTCATATGTAGAATACAGGATTAAATGTTTGCATTTGCGAAGAAAATCATATGGCTTAAAGTTTTGGAAAAATCAGTTTATGCACTACTTTAATCAATTACCATTACTATGTAATCGATTACATGCTTGTGTTAATTTCTGGAAAAGCCATGATGAACACTTTAATCAATTAACTCTCTTCTAGCTAGGGTTAATAGAGATTATCACTTGTATTGCTTGTAAAAGAATAATTTAATTTAGTGAAAACTCTAACCTAGTATTGGTTGGAAGACACTAGATGTTGCCTCCAAGTTTGTGAGGTGAACCAATATAAATAGTTGTGTATTGTGTTCTTTATCAGTGTGTCTTTCATTGCTTATATTTGGAAATCAATATATAAACAACAAGAAACATTTCAGTCATTACATGCATTATATGGTGAATCGTGATTGAAAGAAAAATCTTTTTTTGATAAAGGGTGATTGAGCGATACGATCCAAGTTTTAATTCCACAAATTGTTTTAAAGAAAACTGTTAAAAGACTGTTTTAACCAATTCACTCCCCCTCTTGGTTATTTGAAGTGTGTTCATTGTATTTTCACTATTTTGTTTTATTGATTTTATTTTGTTTGTTTTGATTTGATTTTAAATTATTTGTTTGTTTTATGTTTTGTTTGTTTAAGTATAATAGTTTAGGATTTATGTTTAGGAAGTATGTTTTAGTTTTCATTAGGTAGTTTTTAGGAAACACATGACTCGGGAACATCACCTTTTTTATTGCAACCCCTTATAAAAAAAAATATTTGAATAAAAAATTTATCTGCTTAAATCATTCTTTGTGTTGATGAACTCATATGCCAATTGTGAAAACCATTGAATTTCTTGAATGAAAAGTGTAATGAGTTTGGCATGAAGAATTAAAAGCAAAAGATGCAACTTGTAGACCTAGTCTGGTGAGTGAGTGAAGCCTATATTGATACACATATTGAGAGCACTCTTATTTCACTCACAATAGACTTTGACTGAATCTCTTGTATATTGACTACAATTGTATGTATTGAAGTGGTTTGCATGTTTAGCCTAGAGCCAAAAAGCCAACCCTATATTGTTAATCCCTTGAACCATAGTTTGAGCCTGTATTAATTTATTATTCTTTTATAATCCCTTAACCTTGAAAATATATGTTATATAACTATACCCTTAACTTAGAGATAGGAGAGCAAAGGTCTAGGAAATGTAAAAGTTCTTAAGTTTGGAGTCGCAAAAATTACTACTCAAGGGAACAAAGTAAGAGTACCTATGAGCTATCATGTGAACAAAGAAAAGTCATTCTCTCTTGAAAATTTATAGAGAGAGAAACAAAGTAAAGAAGAAAATGTGTCAAAAGTTTGAGGATAAGTAAAGTATGAATCTAATTGAAAAATTATGGGTCCCAAGTATTGGTAAGAAGTGAATGAAAATCCAATGAATAGACTAAATGTTTTCCTTCCTTTAAGTTACTTTTTGATGTATGGCTGAACCCATCAACCATGACTTTTCCCAAATCTACCTTGCATTGAAACTCAAACTTCAAGCTTTCTTCAGGGACACAAAGCTGTCTAGAATTCACAAACTAATGGTGGCTTGTGAATTTAATATCAAAAATTGAAAGTGGGGTAAAGGTAAGGGATGAAGGTGGATGGCACCATGGAAAAGCTTTCCAATAAGCGTAGGAAGAATTGCCACTGAGCTTGAAGCTATTGATAAGAAACATGATGTTCTTACATAAGAACAATAGAGAAATCTCTTACAAACAAACTCTGCTTTCATCCACTTCAGAAAAATCGAGCTCCCCTTTTTACATTCAGTTGACAGCTTTATATAAAAAACAAAAATAACTGAATGTAATCGATTATTTCGTCCAAGTAATCGATTATTTCGTCTTATGTAATCGATTAATAGTCCATGTAATCGATTATTTTGTTCTTCATCTTCTGGAAACATATATATGAAAAAAGTAATCAATTATTTAGCTATGTAATTGATTAACACAGAGAGTTTCATTTTTTCTAAGTGTTGCGTAATCGATTACTGACAATTGATAATCGATTAAAATAGACAAGCTTTGTTTTTGTGTGTAACTGAACTACTTGTAATCGATTACATATACATTGTAATCAATTAAAACAGAAAGTATTGGTTTTTGAATTTTTACAGAATTGCTTCTAACAAGTGTTGGAATTTATTAAAATTGGACTTGAGATATCAAAATTCAGCCCTTATTATCCTTGAGTTGATGTGCCTCTTCATACTTGTCCAAATTAGCTTAGATGTGATCTTGAAGTGCTTGAGTCCTAGCTCTTGTCATTGGTCCTTTAAAGCTCACCAAAAGAAGTGATTCAAGCTCTCCGTCTAGACCTTTAGCTTGCCATGGACCTCCATCATCCCCTCCTTCTTGAAAAGAACTTGTCCTCAAGTTTACTTCCTCACTTGTACCTACATCATACAAAGAAAGATCACAAACATTGAAAGTATTACTCACACCATACTCACTAGGCAACTCAAGTTTGTAAGCATTGTTGTTGATCCTCTCTAAAATCTTGAAAGGTCCATCTCCTCTTGGTTAGAGCTTGGATTTCCTTTCATGAGGAAATCTACCCTTCCTCAAATGAAGCCACACTGAATCTCCTTCATTAAAGATCACTTGCTTCTTGTGCTTATTGGCTTGCTTTGCATATTGTTCCATCTTTTTCTCCACATGTGCCTTCACTTGTTCATGCATTTTCCTCACATAAGAAGCTTTAGACAAAGCATCATGATTAATCATAGAAGAAATGTTAGGTAAAGGCAATATATCAAGAGGAATTAAAGGATTAAAGTCATAAACAATTTCAAAAGGAGCCAAGGAAGTAGTCCTGTGAACTACTCTATTGTAAGCAAATTCAATGTGAGGTAGACACTCCTCCCAAGTTCTCAAATCACCTTTGATGTAGCATCTAAGGAGTTGACCCAAGGTCCTATTCACACCTCGGTTTGACCATCTGTTTGTGGGTGAAATGTTGATGAAAAAAAAAATTTTGTACCAAGCTTACCCCCACAATGTTTTCTTAACTCTCCATGTGGCCCATCTTGAAGTTTCTTAAACCTTTCTCCATAGATCTTGCATCATACGGTTAAGGCTTTATCCAAATAAATCTAATTTTCCTTTATTACTTATAATAGCTAGATTCTAATTTCTTATTGGTCTAGTTTGCCTTGAATGATTAAAATAAGAGTATATTGTTCTTTCCTCAGGGTTCCTACAGGATTCCAAAATTATCTAGCCACTTTTAGGTAAAAGGGCATTTTAGTCATTTTCCACCCTCAGGACCTAAATGTCATTTCTGAAATTGTCCAAGGATATTTTGGTAATTATTCTTCTAAGGGTATTCTTGTAATTTCCAGTTTATAGGAAGGGTGTCATAGTCATTATTCATATCTTTGTAATCTTGCTTATTCTACATAAAATTCTTTAATTACCTATTACTAATTGTTTTTAAAACATTGCATTAACCACAGATTTAATGCACATAAAAATATTAGGGTGTTACAGGGTGTCCTTGTGATACGATCCTAAATCCACTACTTGTTTCAAAGAAATTTTTAAAGACCCTGTTTTAACCAATTCACCCCCCCTCTTGGTTAATTGTGTGTGTTCATATTGTTTTCAATCAGCCCACAAGTGAAACTATCTACAAATTTAAAACAAAAACACCCTTTTGAACATAATCATAAATGAAATGATATCTTATTTTAATATGCTTTGCCTTAGAGTATTGAATGAGATTCTTAGAAAGGTTGATTACACTAGTATTGTCACAAAATACAAGTATATTGTATTCAATACAGTTGTAATCTTCCAATTAATACTTTACCCATAACAATTGTGAGCAACATTTAGTTGCAGATACATATTATGCTTCTACAGTTGAGAGGGCAATGAAGTTCTACTTCTTGATTGACCATGAGATCAAGCATGGTCCTAATAAATGACATCCTCCACTAGTGCTCTTCCTCTTAAGTTTGTCTCCTGCATAGTCTGCATCACAGTATCTAGATAACCTAAAATCTTGATTTTTCTTATAAATAGACATAGGTTAGTGGTACCAGTTAGATATCAAAAGATCCTCTTAACAACTAAGATGAGATTCTCTAGGATTAGACTAAAATTTAGCACATAGGAAAACACTAAACATAATATCAGGTTTGCTGGCAATTAAGTATAAAAGTGCACCAATCATACCTCTTTAGAAAGATTGGTCTACGAGTTTACCTGATTCATCTTTGATCAAGGGATTGGAAGTGTGCATAGCGGTTTTCATGGGCTTGGAACCTTTTATTTTAAACTTCTTCAAAAGTTCCTTGGTATACTTTTCTTGATAAATATGTATACTTGTCTTCCCTTGTTTGATCTGAAGCCCTAAGGAGAACTTTAGTTCTCCCATCATGTTCATTTCAAACTCACTGGTCATTAAAGCCAGCTAGTTGTCTATTTGATCTTCAAAGCTTTCGTCTAATGGACCAAATTCTGCCATCTGGACTTTTAGAGCTTTGGTGGAAGTCTTCTTCTCTTCTTTTCATGTAAAGTTGGGTTGTTTAGTCTTGAGAGCTACAAATCCTTTGCTAGGATTCTATTTTTTACTTTGCATTTGTACCTCATGAAATCTTAAGACTCCCATCAACTTGTCAAGAGCGAACATCTTAAGGTTTCTTACTTCTTGAATGGTTGTGGACTTAGGTTTCGTCTAATGGACCAAATTCTGCCATCTGGACTTTTAGAACTTTGGTGGAAGTCTTTTTCTCTTCTTTTCATCTAAAGTTGGGTTGTTCAGTCTTGAGAGCTACAAATCCTTTGCTAGGATTCTATTTTTTACTTTGCATTTTTACCTCATGAAATCTTAAGACTCCCATCAACTTGTCAAGAGTGAACATCTTAAGGTTTCTTACTTCTTGAATGGTTGTGGACTTAGGTTCCTACACCTTGGTAAGACTTTCCAGAATCTTCATATTATTCTTAACTATGGTCTACTCATGACCTAGACCATGAAGACCGTTCAAAATAGTTTGAAATCTTCCAAACATTTCATCAATGGTTTCAACTTCAATCATGGTGAAATCTTCATACTGTCTGGTCAAAGTGACAATCTTTCTAATTCTGACATCTTCTGTGTCTTCATAGTTGACTCTTAAGGCATCCTACAATTCTTTGGAAGTTCTAAGGCTACACACCTTGTGATACTCTTTACTCTAGATAGAGAGCATGTCAAAGTGTACCTTGCTTTTGTATTTAGCTACAAGATGTCAAAGTCTACTTAAGTGTACTATGCTTTAGGTTTGGTGATGGGAATATCTCCATTTTATATAATCATCCAAAGTTGATATTTGGTGGATTTGATGAACATCTCCATCCTGTCTCTCCAGTAGGGATAATCCACTCCAGCGAAAGCTAGTGGTCTTGAGAGAAAGGCTTCATTAGGAATGAACTATGCTTGCATGTTATGTGTTTGCCATCTGGATCTTTTCCTCTAGACAAGATCAAGTTCTCAACCCTTTAGAGGCCAAGCTTTGATACCAAATTGTAGAAATGAACAAACACAAGAAGGGATGGTTAAATTGTGTTTTCAAAATTTTCGCAAACTTCTTCCTAAATTTTGGGACAGTGATAATTGTAACGCCTCTCTTTGCTCTCTCGTGTTTGATTGATTTTAGATGAAATCTAGTGTCCGCTTTGTATTAGAATCATTTTAGTTATAAATTTTATGAAAAATTCTTTTCACCTTGCTTACAAATCTTATGAAAATGAATTTCCTCACTACGATTTATACAAATAAAATTTGTCAATACAATTAAAAATATAATACAGTTCGCGATACACAGTCCAGACCATAGTATAGTTCACACAGTCCAAGTATAAGCCAACGTAAAATACAAATACATTAAATTTAAATCATCAAACATCTTCATCATCCTTTTCGTCACAACCCTTCACAGATTATATTTCACTGTTTCCCTGCTCGCCCAATTAAATTGGGGGCATCACAGGTGTCAACCACAGACACAAAATGGGTAAGTTTATGACAAACGAAGTTTGAATAAAACATACATAATAGAATATATACGTAGAGGGTAATAATAATATTTATAAAATAACAACACATGGTTTCACCCACAGATTAAATTACCCCAACTACACAGCACACGAATTAATTCAGACAATATACTCATCAATAGATATTCCATATACTCATCATGTAATGTATAAAATGCATGCTCATCTTTTTATATGATGCATGACTGAGATCTCAGGTTCTCAACATCTCATTATCAGTGGCCACAGTCAAGATAGCCCCATCCCAGTGGCACACCTATCCATTCAGTCGGGGTAGGGCAGTGGCGCGTAGGAATGTCACCTCCACCTATGTGATCATCATGGTGGTGTGGTCCTCACTGATACACACTACCCCCCAGTTCAGACACCTCTGAACGCATGGACTCGGTTTAGCTATCTGACAAACAACTTCACGGCTTAACCCCCGCAGGGCATATGCATATGAAATGCATGAATGATTTAATTATTCCTCTTCAAAGCTCAATATCTTTAACAACTTATGGCATATGCTTTTTAAAACAACACGTAAAGCTTCTTTCAAACATCACAAAAAGCTTTACTCCACAGTTTAAGCATACAGCCATAGCTCAACAAAACTTTGGAATCCATAAATAATCACAACATATTTAACAACACAAGGATTCCAATACTGCATCCATCTTTGTTTCTTTAGAACATTTCATCAAACATATGATGTGCTTTTATGGAAACACTCAACAACACATGAAATATCACATCACTTTTGCAAAAGCATTAAACCTTGCAAATATAATTTAAATTCAACAACAAGGATTCAGACAACCACTTACTAGACATAGTTTATTCATTGGCACAAATTATCAAACATATGGTGTGCAACTTAAATTCATAGAATTCCTTTAAAGAAAGCCTCTTAACCTTAATCTTTATAAAGCTTCACATACTTCTAAGAATAAATAAACATGTTTTCAACATAATCAAGTTCAAAGATTTAGAAAAATACTTGTAACTTTAATTCCAATCTTCAATCACCTTCTTTAATAATAGTCATAATATACATAAACCTAAGTCACTTAAAATCACTTATTAAGTTTAGATTCAAGTTATTCAT
>PYAF01004721.1:123764-150596 GCA_007407185.1 Glycine tomentella | reverse complement strand
TTCTCTTTGAAAGGAAAATATCTTTTTTAAGCCATCATTTCTTGCTTTCTACTTGTTTTATTTTTATTGGCTAATGATTTTGGTCCATCCAAGTGTCATGCTTCTTGAAAATTCCACACCATTCTCCTTAGCTCTCAATTGGCACGTGGATTGGTAAGTTTTTAGGAAAGGTTTCACTAATTTTCCTTGCTTCTACGTGGAGTAGCCAAATTTTAGAGATTTTTATGTTTTTTTTTCATTTTTGCAAAACCCGTTTCTATAAAATAATCATTTCGGGTACGTTAACCGTTGGATCTTCTTGAAATTTTAAAGTTATACTCCTATCTCATATATCTAACTTCTGACCGTTGGGATCTTTGAAATAATGCTTATAAATGTCTACGTGTCCAAAATGAGCTAAGAGGAAGTTTTCTTCAAAAAATCTTCTTAATTCATTATTACCTTACTTTACAAATGGACCAATGGCATGTATCCTAGCCTTTTAAGCATCCATGTGTCCATTATTGAAGTTTCATAGAGTTTTACTCCATTGATCTTGCATCATACGGTCAAGGCTTAATTTAGAAGTCCAAATCAATCCAATTTTTCTTTCAATTACATGTAATAACTTTACTTGAATTCTTATTGGCCTATTTTGCTTTGAATTATTAAAATTACTAAACTACTTATTTAGAACACTTATTCCTTCCATAATTAAGAGAAAACTCCATAGATTATGTCCATCCTTCTCTTATAATTTTTCTGATGTCTGAGGTAGTCTAGATTAAGCTTTTTTCAACCTATCTTCCAAAATTCGTAGAAATTCTATTTTAGGTTTCTCTGCCCTCATCCTTGCTGATAATTTGTTATCTAAAAGTATTTTATCCTATACTCAGGTTCCCACAAATTTCTAAAGCCATCTGGTCATTTTTTTTTTACCTAAAGGGTATTTTGGTAATTTCACCATTCACCTTAGGGGTATAATTGTCATTTCAAACAAATGTTCAGGGTATCTCTGCAATTGTCATCTTCAAGGTATTCTTGTAATTTCTAAAACATCCCAGGGTATTTATGAAATTTCCTCTTTACAATATCTTGCTAAAATACCTAGGGGCATTTTGGTCATTTTAAAATGTCCAAGGGCATTTTCGTCATTTTTCCTAAATTTTTCTACTGCCTCTCATTAACATTTTATTCTAGTAATTGACTGTAATTCCCAAAATTTTGGGGTGTTACAATAACAGATGTTGGTTTTTCTTTAAACTGTTTCTATAAAGTATATAAGTTATGAAAATATTAAACATTAAATCCAATTCAACAATTAGTAGAGAAATAAGTACAAACAAGAACACAAGCAATTTATATTGGTTCATCTATACCACTTGAGACAGCGTCCATATCTTGGCAAACCCACCAAGTTTCACTATAACAACAACGTGTTACAAGTAGTATTTCTGAAGCCATTTCTTGCTTAACCCAATTAGTTTACATACAATCCTCTTAAAGCTTACACATAGTATTCTTCAATCAAGCCACTATTGGCATCCAACACAAATTAAACAAATTTGTTTTAGCATAGGTTCACTATGTTGGATATAGGGGGAGCATCATGAAGATTAAAAAGGATTTGATTCAAGACTGGTTTTGAGCTTTCAATATGCTTGGATGCCTTGAAGTTGTTTAATTATATTATGTGTAAGAGAAAGGCTAATTTGATGATCCATGCATTGCACTCACTCATTTATTCATAAACTTAAATGGTTTTCATAAAAAATAACAAAGCTTTTATATTTTGGTTAAGGATTTAAATCTGATTGAAAGGTTTTTGGAAAAATGTTATTTTCACTGGTTTAAATCGATTACCGTAAGATATAATCAATTATTTTGTTCTTCGTTCAATTTGGAAAATCTTTATAAACATTGTAATCGATTACCCATCGGAATAATCGATTATTTGGCCTTTGTTTACAACAAAAATGCTTTATTAATGATTTCAATCGATTACTTAAGTGTTGTAATCGATTACATAGTTAATCATGGATTTTAAAGTACTGCTGGGATAATCGACTACCATTATCCATAATCGGTTACATAGGCTATTTGAGAAAAGCCACTTCCCTGTCTTAATCGATTACCACAGCTTGTAATCGATTACACAGTTCATTTTGAAAATATAAGTCTTTTGCTTTAATCGATTACCAAATTTCGTAATCGATTACATAGTGCATTTTGTTATCCTAAACTTCCTGGTTTAATCGATTACATCTCGGGATAATCGATTATTTTGCTCGTTGCTGAAACCCAGAAACATTCTTGAATAGTTTAATCGATTACATGAGCGGATTAATCGATTATTAGGCGCGTGTAATCGATTACAGTTAGTTACAAATTCTGTTATAAATAGTTTGAAAGCTTGGCTTGTTTTCTAACTTTTAGAGATTGTACCCATTCGTTTTTTCTGAGCTTACACAAGTCTTCTAAGGTTTTCAAAGTGATTTTCTGTGTTCTATTACTTCTTACTTCTTTCAAATCATTCATGGGTCATTGAATGAATATTGAGCAAGAAACTTTTCAAAGATAAGGAAAACCATATGCTAATTTGTTTTGCCATTCAACCTGATTTGGAAACTCATGTGCATGACATTCACTGGATCATCAGGTTGTCTCTCTCCTTAATCTTTGTGTGTAAATTCGTTTTTGAATTTTTGTTGTAATTGCTATTGTAAAGTGGGTTCTTGCTTGTATCTAGATAAGGGTTCTCTAGTGTAAAGAACAGAGTAGTGTTCTCTGGTTCTTTGTCTCTTAGAACCTAATTGGGTTTTAGATTTCTATTCTTTATCTAGGATTGATAAAGGGAGATGTTGCATGTAAGAATAGAAATTTATAACAGTTGAACTCTAATTCAGGGTGAATGAGAAGAAACTGGATGTAGCTTCAGTTATGAAGTGAACCAGTATAAATTGCTTGTGTGTTGTTTCTCTATCTCTAATACTCTGATTGTTCATTGATTCTTTGTTTCATATCAATTGCTCAACAAGTTCTGTTTTAAGCAAATTGATTCCAAGTGGCTGAGCTATTTGATTGAGTAAAAAGATTTCTTGGTTTTTAAAGTGATAAAGATCCTTAAACTCTGATTGGAATTAATTTTAAAATACAAAGGTTTAACCAATTCACCCCCTCTTGATTATTGTGAGTATTCCCTTTATTTTCACACTAAACTTTTCTGATCGTCTTATAGACACAGTATGCACACTTAAGCTTATATTCATTTTCTCTCAAGATTCATAAAGTGTTTTGAGAGCTTTGTTTATCACTTGACACAAATTTAGAGAAAATAAGCTTTTCACATTTTAATATCAATGGAGGTTCATATCTTCAAACTTCAAATCCTCTTTCTTTTATACTGACGAAGGATGAGGTGTCTATTATCTCTTCATGGTTACATCTTGTCCTTCTTCATCTTTAAACTCGAACGTTTGTATGGTCTGGTCTTCTTAGCATTAAATGCTTTCACCTAACAGATACAGATAGATGATAAAGCACTCCACTTATATGGCTTTGTTCTCTGGTTTAATCCAATTGTCTTTTTAAAAGCGCGTGCAAATAGGTACAGTAACACTGAAACCTTTTGGGTCATGTCTTTTGAGAAATTAGGTAGTTTTTGCTTTATACGTTTGCAGGAATATCCTCCCAATGCTCTTCGACATATCCTATGAGCATTTATTGTTATTCTCTGCACAGACAAACAAATAAAAATTAGAGTAATAACCCTGTCTTAAGGTTTACTACAGACTCAGTCTTATGAGTTCTTCACTGTTGATACAGACACAGATCCATAAGTTGTGTCTTCTTACCTACAAGACACATACTTCGAACTTCTTATCCATTTGTATAATCAAATTTAATTGAGGGAAACACGTAGCTTCTCCTTATCATGCGTAGATTCTTCATAAAGGGCAGTGTCAGTAGTAGACTATATGCTAAGAGCAGTAAACTAAACCTTGATAATTATCTTCCGTTACCAAAGTATAAATTCCTTACACAACATTCCAAAAGGAAAATTTATTTTCTTTGTTGTAGAGGACTGGTAGGTTTCACACTCAAATTCTAACTTTATATCCACTAATAAAATAAAAATGCATTGTTTATAACTTTAATGTTTAATGCATTGTTTAGCGGCTTAAATATCTTTGAAATCCCTGATAAATGGTCAATTTTGTTTTGGGTTCCTAAAAAAATTCGAAGATAGATACATCAGAATGATGTGATGAAGTTAAACAAGAGTCAACACTTTGAAGACTCTGAGATTTGTGCATCATAGTGAAGCAAAACCAAGTCTTCCATATGATTAATAAGTATTGAGGTTTCATCATAAGACTGGAGTTGGCAACATCATAATGGTGCATGAAGTGACATCATGTCTTCCATATGAATCACAATGAATGATGATTCATCAAAAGATTATTGCTGGCGACATTTAATGATGCATTTAGTTGAAAGTTTAGGCAAACCCTTGAGAGATTTTGACGTGGAATATCATAATGAGGTAATGAAGAGTGTTTAGAAGTCTGCACCAAGGAAAAATTACACACAACACCAAAAAAAAAAACCTACATAAGTTATCTATGTTGAAGTAAGTTACTTTAGAATTATTCTTGTTGTGAAGAGGTTATCCACAAATGAAATTGAGTTATCTACAAAGTCATATCATGAAGTCTTCATCAGAAGGAACGTACATCATAATAGGTTCTTCCTTAGTAATAATTTCCATATATTCCTATATTTTGGGGTCTTTGTTGGATATAGGGGAGCAACAAGAAGAATGAAGCTTATGACTTGGAAGAATATTTTGAGCTTATCACATGCCTTGAAGATTGTAATTCAAAATGAAGTGTATAAGAGACCAATCTTTTGATCCTTGCATTGCATGCGCCTAATCATTTACATGCTTAAATGTTTTCATCAAAGTATCAAAGCTATTTTGAAAAAGGAACTAAATGGGTAATATTTTTGGAAAAATGTAATCCTACTACTTTAATCGATTACACATCAGTATAATTGATTATTTGCTTTGATTTAAAATCTGAAAAACATTGAAGAACATTTTAATCGATTACATAGTGTAAAACAAAAGTTATGCATTGCTGCTTTAATCGATTACCGTTAATTGTAATCGATTACATAAGCTATCTAGAAAAGCATGTTTCACTGCTTTATTCGATTACCATAAATTGCAATCGATTACACAAGCTGCTTCAGAAATAAAACTTCACTGCTTTAATCGATTACGACTCGATTTAATCGATTAATTTGTTCATTGTTAAACCCAGAATGAAGCTTTGAACACTTTAATCGATTAAGTGACAATTAAATCGATTACATAAGGCTTTTTAATCGATTATTTGGCGCATGTAATCGATTACTGTTTGTTACAAAAGCTGTTATAAATATGATTAAGGCTTGTCTTGAAACTTAACTTCAATACTTCAAATTTTCTGAATACACACAAGCCTTCACAAAGTTAGAAAGTGATTTTCTGGGTTAACTTAGTTCTTGTCTCACTCTTTAATCTTCATGGGTATTGAATGATTTCTTGTGCAAGAGTTTTCAAAGAAGTTTTTGAGAGCATGTTCTGAAATTCTTTTTCTTCAATCCAATCTTGATTGGTAAACCATATGCATTCATATTCATTGGATCATCAAATTGTTTCTCTCCATTCTCTTTGGTTGTAAATTCATTTTTTCAATTTTTTGTTATTTGATGCTATTGTAAAGAGTTCTTTGAAGCCTGTGCTAGAGTAGAGTTCTCTAGGGAAGAATAGAGTAGGGTTCTCTGGTTCTTAATCACTAGGAGTCTAATAGGGTTTTAGATTTCTATTCTTTATCTAGGGTTGATAAAATGTGATTGTTGTAAAGCTTGTAAGAACTAAAATTTATAATAGTAGAACTCTAATCTAGTGTTGATTAGAAGAAACTGGATGTAGCTTCTCTTGAGAAGTGATCCAGTATATATTCTTGTGTTGATTTTCTATTCCTTAATCTCTACTAGTTATCTTGTTCATTTGTTCTTGGTTTTATTATCATTACTCAACAAGTCCTGTTTTGAGCAGTTGATTTCTTGAGCTGAGTGGTTTGATTGATTAGAAGCATTCTTGGTTTAAAAGTAATTAAGATCCTTAACTCTGATTTTATAAATAAATTTTAAAAGCCAAGTTTAAACCAATTCACCCCCCTCTTGGTTATTGTTGGTATTCCTATTGTTTTCAATTAGTATCAAGAGCAGGTTCTTGAGAATATTATTCAAGATCATTATCTTTCTTTAAAATGAAAATGAATACCACACAAATTACCTTTAAGGAAGGTGCCTCCCTCAATCATCCTCCGATGTTTGAAGGAGAACACTTCAGTTTTTGGAAAAATAGAAAGAATATCTTTATTCAATCAAATGACCCAGGTGCTTGGAATGCAATAGAAAAATGTCCTGTGATTCCTATAAAAACTGTTGGTAATGATATGATTCCCAAAGAATGGGATGAAATGACAGATGAAGGTACAGATGAAGTAAGAAGATCAAGAAAGCATGTCTTAATACATGAGTATGAAATGTTCAAAATGAACCCCACAAAAAACATATCTCAGCTTCAAACAAGATTCACTCACATAGTAAATCATCTTCTTGGTCTTGGAAAGATCTTTGATGTTGAAGAGTTGAATATCAAAATCTTGAAGTGTCTCACAAGACCATGGCAACCAAAGGTGACAGCAATCAAAGAATCAAAAGATCTATCCAAAATGTCCATGGCTGCACTGTTTGGTAAGCTTCTTGAGTATGAACTTGAAATGTCACAACTAACCAATGCAGAAGATGCAGAAAAGAAACACAAAAGCATAGCCTTTAAAGCTGCATCCTCAATGGTGGAAAAGATGGGAGACTCAAGTGAGAAAGATGAAGAGGACAACATGAATTTAATTGTCAAAAAGTTCAACAAGTTCTTGAGAAGAAACAAGAACAGAAAGTTCACAAAGAACAACAACAACATAAAGAATGACAACAACTTCACTTGCTTTGAATGTGGTAAGCCTGACCACATTAAATCTGAAAGCTCTATCTTTTTGAAAAAGCAACAAGGTGAAAACAAGATAAAGAAAGAAGGAAAGCCTAAGAGACCCTATATAGCTTGGGAAGATAATGAGTCAACAACTTCTGAATCATCAACTGAAAATGAAGAAGCAAATGTGTGTCTCACTTCCACAATTAATGAAGATGATGATCTCTCAATTGCTGGAACTGAGGTAAGTTCTGAACTTGATCAAGTTATTGATGCTTTTCAAGAAATGCATGAAGAGGTCTAAAAGCTTGCAAAATCCAATAATAAGCTAAAAGGAAATCTTAAATGACATGTTACAAAAATTACAGAATTGCAAACTGAAATTTTTAACTTGAAAGAAGAAAATAATAAACTTGTTTCAAGTTACAAAATGAATGGATGTGTATGTGCTTCTTCTTCATCTAATATTGACAAATACAATGATAAAGGATTTTGATGATTACAAAAGAAGTCAAGGAGAAAATTACATGTTACTTTTATCCAAGAATAGTGATTTGATTAATCTTTTAAAAAAAAGCTTTACAAAGGTAGATGCAACTTAGCTGAAATGATAAGTGTGCAGAAATATGCTGGAGATACTTCTAGTTTGGGTTACAAACAAGGCTCAAAGTCTTTTGGCAAAACTATATCTGTAACATACAACTATTGTATGATGAAAGGACATACATCTTATAAATGTTTTGCCAGAAAATACTATGTGTCTAATGGAGAATGTATTTGGGTGCAAAAGAAGAAGAAGAAAGTAGTTAACCCCTATGGACCCAACCTCAATTGGGTACCTTCCTTTGAAAATTGATTTGAATTTTGCAGGTATGTCTAAGAGCAATATCATTATTTTGGTACTTTGATAGTGGATGCTCTAGACATATGATCGATGACATATCAATGCTCACAAATTTGACTCTTAAAGATGGAGGATTTGTCACCTATGGAGACAACAACAAAGAGAAGATAATTGGAGAAGGAAATATAGGAGACAACTTTAAAACCAAAATCAGAAATGTTCTTTATGTGGAAGGATTAAAGCACAATCTCCTAAGTATAAGCCAACTTTGTGATAAAGGGTTCAAAGTGTCATTCAATGAGAATTGCTACATGATATGTAATGGACAAAATGGTGAGGTGATTCATATAGGTAAAAGAAAAGGTAATATCCATTTACTCTTAATAAATCATGCATTCTTTCACAGCACTTCTTGCTTAATAAGTAAACTTAATGAATCTTGGCTATGGCATAGAAGGGCAAGTCACATTAACATGCATCATATGAACAAGCTAATTAAAAAGGATTTAGTCATTGGCTTACCTAAACTCAAGTTTGAAAAGAACAAATTATGTGATGCTTGTCAAAAGGGGAAACAAACAAAAAAATCTTTTCAAAGTAAAAATGTTGTTTCTACTTCAAGACCCCTTGAATTACTTCACATTGATTTGTTTGGTCATTCTAGAACTATGAGTTTAAGAGGTAATTACTATGGGCCTGTCATTGTCGATGATTACTCTAGATTCACATGGACTTTGTTTTTAAAATCCAAGAGTGATGCTTTCAATGCCTTTAGAAAATTGGCCAAACTTGCTCAAAATGAAAAGCGAAGCAAAATTATCCCAGTAAGAAGTGATCATGGTGGAAAATTTCAAAATGAACATTTCGAAAAATTTTGTGAAGAAAATGGAATTAACCACAATTTTTCAGCTTCAAGAACACCTAAACAAAATGGTGTTGTGGAGAGGAAAAATAGATCCCTTGAAGAAGGTGCAAGAACTCTTCTTAATGAGACAAATATGCCTAAATATTTTTGGACTGATGTTGTGAGTACAGTTTGCTACACTTTGAATAGACTACTAATAAGGCTTATTTTGAAGAAAACTCCTTATGAACTAAACAAAGGTAGAAAACCAAACATTTCTCATTTGAGAGCATTTGGCTGTAAATGTTTTGTGTTAAATAATGGTAAAGAATCACTTAGAAAATTTGATGCTAAAGCTGATGAAGCCATTTTCCTTGGATATTCATTACATAGCAAAGCATATAGAGTTTTCAATAAAAAACCTTATGCATGGAAGAATCAATTCATGTTGTGATGAATCTAATCCCTCTAAAGAGGAAAAGAAGTGTGATATTGATGCAGGTCCTTTGGAGGAGTTTATTCAACTTAATGAATCAATGAATAAAGAAAAGGAAGAACCAATTTTTGAAACAAAACAATCAACACCATTCCAAGAGCCAAAAGATTGGAGAACTACAAGAGATCTCTCCCTTGACAATTTAATTGGTGAAGTTTCAAAGGGAGTATCTACTAGATCATCATTGAGAAATCTCTACTGTAATAGGGCTTTTGTTTCACAAATAGAACCTAAGAATATTGATCAAGATTTAATTAATGAACATTGGATGCATGCCATGCATGACGAATTGAATCAATTTAAGAGAAATGAAGTTTGGGAACTTGTCCCTAGACTTCCTTCTCTCATGCCTATTGGCACTAAATGTGTTTTTAGAAACAAACTTGATGAGAGTGAAATCATAGTCAGGAACAAAGCTAGATTGGTTGTAAAAGGTTACAACCAAGAGGAAGGCATTGACTATGAGGAAACCTATGCACCAGTTGCAAGATTGGAAGCCATTAGGTTATTACTTGCATATGCATGTTTAATGAATTTTAAACTTTTTCAAATGGATGTTAAAAGTGCTTTCTTCAATGGATATATTGAGGAGGAAATATATGTGGAGCAACCTCTTGGTTTTGCTGATTTCAAACATCCAAACCATGTTTTTAAACTTAAGAAAGCTCTTTATGATTTAAAACAAGCTCCAAGATCTTGGTATGAAAGATTAAGCAAATTTCTGCTTGAACAATCTTTCACAAGAGGACATGTTGATAAAACCTTGTTCATCAAAAGGCAAATCAATGATATCTTATTGGTTTAAGTATATGTTGATGATATAATTTTTTATTCAACTAATCAATTGTTGTGCAAAGAATTTTCTATCTCTATGTAGAATGAGTTTGAAATGTCAATGATGAGAGAATTAACATTCTTTCCTGGACTTCAATTGAAGCAAATGAAGAATGGAACATTTCTAAATCAAACCAAGTATTTCCTTGAAGTGATCAAAAAGTTTGAAATGGACAAAAGTAAAGATGTTGCAACTCCAATGGCAACATCAATCTATCTTGATTCAGATGAAAAAGGAAAGAAGGTTGATGAGTCAAAATTTAGAGGAATGATTGGATCTTTACTGTATTTGACAGCTAGTAGACCAGATATTATGTTGAGTGTGTGTTTGTGTGCAAGATATCAAACAAATCCCAAAGAATCACACCTCACTGCAGTCAAAAGAATCCTCAAATATCTCAAATCAACACCCAAAGTTGGTATTTGGTATCCTAAAGGTGCATCACTTAATTTAGTTGGTTATTCTGATTCTGACTTTGCAGGGTGCAAGTTTGGTAGAAAAAGCACTAGTGAAACTTGTCATCTACGAGGAAGTTCACTTATCTCATGGCATTGCAAGAAACAATCTTGTGTTGTTTTATCAACAGCTGAAGTTGAGTACATCTCTGCTAGAAGTTGTTGTGCTCAAAACCTTTAGCTAAAGCAACAATTGCAAGATTTTAGTGTAGAATTAAAAGAAATACCTCTGTTATGTGACAACACAAGTGCTATCAACATTTCCAAGAGTCCAATAATGCACTCTCAAGGACTAAACATATTGAGATAAGACATCATTTCCTTAGAGATCACATCCAAAAAGGTAACATCAAAATTGACTTCATTGATACTCACAAGCAATTGGTTGATATATTCACTAAACCTTTGGCTAGAGATAGATTTTATACTCTCAGAAACATGCTAGGTATCCTGGATGAATCTAATCTTTGCTAACATGATTGTTATGTGCTTATCTATTTGAAATAGCTTCTTACTTAACTGATCATTACATGTGCTTCAAAGATTCTAAGTTGTGTTGCATAAAATACTGTTCATATTGATATTTCTACTGGAAATCAATTAAAGCACGTATTAATCGATTAAATGAACTTGGAAAACTATTGAGAATGAAATTTGTGCTTATGTAATCGATTACACAACCAGGATAATTGATTATTCTTCATAGAAAATAATTCCAGCAAAATGAATTTATTTGGAATAATCGATTAAGCCATCAGATTAATCGATTACACAGCCTAAAAAATCCTTTTACAAAAATTCAATTCACTAGAATAATCGATTATGGTGAATGGGAATCGATTAAATTGATTGAAAAATTGTTTGAAACTTGAATTCTCCCTGTAATAATCGATTACATAAGAGAAATAATCGATTACACTTCATCTTCTTTATCTAAATCTCACTAAAATAATCGATTACTTATCGAATTAATCGATTACAGCTTGTGCAGAAACTGATTTTGCTTATGAGTTAATCGATTACATAAGCATATAATCGATTATTCAAGCAGTTACTGCAGAATCTGCAAGATTTTCTTGGAATTTGTAACTGCCCAACTGCCACCTAATTCAAATTTGAATCCTTTGTGTCTTAAAGTTAGTGTGTTAATTCGAAATAATTGTTACTCATTTCAAATTTGAACTTTGGAGCCCAAAATCTCCTATAAATACAGCCTATGTTAAAGGAAGAAATCACACCATTTTCATCTTCTATCTTAAGCACTACTGTGTTCTTCTTTCCTCTGAGTCTAGAAACTCTGTCCAGTTAGCCTTTCCTCACACATTAGCCATGTTTGCACCTAAGAGATCCAAATCCTCTAAGAGAAAGAGTGTTGAAACCTCTAACCCTGCTGTGAATAGGTTAGACCATTGGTTTCCTGCTGAGAGAGATAAAATGACCTACCTTCAGTTTAATGCCACCAAACTCGTTTGTCCTCCCAAACACATTGACCTTGACTGGTTTATTAGATAAGGTTTTCAATTCCCTGCTATGATTGAAGCCCAGGGATTGAAAAAGTTTTTTGAGATGAAGGGTACCTTTTACCCTGAGTTAGTAAAGGTGTTCTACACCTGTGCTAAGGCTTCTATGGATGGGATACTCTTGTCTCAAGTCAATGGAGTGGCCATGGAAATCACTCCAGAAGTCTGGGAAGCGTTGCTGGTATTTCCTTTGATGGTGAAAGGAAATTTGAAGAAGAGGCTGGAGGCTATAATAGGGTAGATGCCTATAGAGGGATGCTTCTTGATCCTTACATGAGGCTGAAGCTTAGGCTGAGTACTGGCCCTATGACTCATGAAGATAGACTTCTTCATTACATAATCACCTATATCTTGACCCCAAGAGCCACTAATCATGCCCAAAATGATGACATACAGCTTGTGTATGGCATGAAAAATTCCATTCATGTGAATTGGATTCTCATTTTTAAGGAAACTATGCTTAAATCCAAAAGATTGGTGAATTATCCTTTTCCATATGTTGTTTTAGTGTCCAGATTCATTGATTATTTCAATATAGATGTCTCTAATGAGGTTGTTGACAACACAAACTACAGCAATAGCCTCATCAAAGAGAAACATCTTACCAAGCTTGGGGATGGTCAAGACTCCTTATGGATGGCAAATGGCTGGACAACAAATCCCTGCTGCTGGAAATGAAGAAGAAGCTGGTAAAGAGGCAGAAGATGAAGGCCCTGCTCAACCATCTTACAGCCCTTTTGAAACACTCATGATTCAAAAGATGGATGCCATATTGTCACTACATCATGAGCACAGGAATTCATCTTTGGAGAAGATGAAATCTAGGCTAGAAAACATAGAAGCTAGGCTTGTCCTTGATAATTTTGATAAATTAGCTTAGATTTCTTGTATTTCCTGTTATTGCTTTACTCTATTTTTTTCTTTTTCTCTGATTAATGTATTGTCTTTCCCTTTACATTAATGAAATTTACATTTCCCCTTCTCATTATTTGCTATGCTACCTTTTGTCTTTGATAAGCCAAATAGGGGGAGAAAAAATTGATTGATAACTAACTAAAGAGAAACTCTGTTTTGTTCTCTATTGTGCTCTGTTTTCTGTTGTGTTTTTACAAATTAATAATTGACGAAGTTATCTAAGTCAGGGGGAGCTAACTAATGAAAGTAAATGATCAATGTTTATGCAAGCATATCACTTAACACTTGTTCTTGGCAAAAAGGCTGATTTGTTTTCAGGTTAACAAAGTTCAAGACTTGGAAGAATGTTTTGAACTTTTCACATGCCTTGAAGATTGTAATTCAAAATGAAGTGTATAAGAGGCCAATCTTTTGATATTTGCATTGCATGCACATAATCATTTATATGCTTAAATGTTTTCATCAAAGTATCACAAAGCTATTTTGAAAAAGGAACTAAATGGGTAATGTTTTTGGAAAAATGTAATCCTACTTTTTAATCGATTATACATCAGTATAATCGATTATTTGCTTTGATTTTAAATCTGGAAAAGCATTGAAGAACATTTTAATCGATTACATAATCTTTGTAATCGATTACATAGTGTAAAACAAAAGTTATGCATTGCTGCTTTAATCGATTACCATTAATTGTAATCGATTGCATAAGCTATCTAGAAAAGCATGTTTCACTACTTTAATCGATTACACAAGATGCTTCAGAAATAAAACTTCACCGCTTTAATTGATTACAGCTCGGTTTAATCGATTACTTTGTTCCTTGTTAAACCCAAAATGAAGCTTTGAACACTTTAATCGATTAACTGACAATTTAATCGATTACATAAGGCTTTTTAATCGATTATTTGGCCCATGTAATCGATTACTGTCTGTTACAAAAGCTGTTATAAATATGATTAAGGCTTATCTTGAAACTTAACTTGAATACTTCGAATTTTCTGAATACACACAAGCCTTCACAAAGTTAGAAAGTGATTTTCTGGGTTAACTAAGTTCTTGTCCCACTCATTTAATCTTTATGGGTACTGAATGATTTCTTGGGCAAGAGTTTTCAAAGAAGTTTTGGACAGCATGTTCTAAAATTCTTTTTATAATGACCAAGGCTAAAATAAAAAATAAAAAAAAAATTGGGCTTGATTACCGACGCGATTAGTGCCAACTACGGCGCTATTAGTGCCAGAATTGACGCCATTAGCGCCAGATGACCAATTTTCTTTGGAATTTGGCGCGGTTAGCACCAGTGTGGCATAATTAGTGCCAGGACGCGGGCTGGGGCACTATAAATGGCCCATTTGCATGTTTGTGAGCCAAAACATTCACTCTCTTGATGAACTAGAGAAGCTTCATAACCACTCAACCATTGACCAAAACACTTCATTTCCAACATGAAAGTTGAAGGGAACTACTCAATGAGCTAGATTCCATCATCATTTTTCCTTGAAAACTATCAAACGAAGAGATCGTTTTCTCAAGGGAACTTTACAAAGTTTGAGTTTGGAGGGGAAAGAAGGCGTTTTAAGGACACTCAAGCTTGAAGAAGTTGTCCTCTAGCCTTCCTTGTCAATTTAAAGGTAAGAAACGCAAATTCTACCGATTATTTAAGAATTTTTTCTTGAGGTGAATAGTGACCCATTTGAGTTAGAGCTGAAATTAGGCTTGGGTCCTTTGGAAAAGTATGCTTAGGAGGTTGTTGTGATGAAGGATTAGCCTTAAAATGTAAATTTTATGGACTTTGAAACTTGGCTCTGAGAAATGTATAAGTAGGATGAATGTTGGTTAGATTGATGATATTATGATATGTATGAGCCTAGGTGCTTTTACAATATGTGCTCAAGAGGCTATATAAACGGTAAAAATGTGTTGAAGTAACCGTTTTAACCATATTGATAATCATTGAGATTTGGCATTGATAGAGTATTGAACTCTTTGAGTTGGCTTATGCAGAGTCTTAGGGAGACTCTAGTGCCTTGGTTAGGCCGAGATAGATCCTGTTGAGGGTCTGTAAGTCACTCGTTAGGTGACTAGTTCTTGTAGCTTAGAAAAAGAGGTTTAAATGGAAAAGAATAGCGTTTCTTTTCATTCTAACGGTTGAGAACCGTTAATGATTGTTTGTATGCCTTTATGTAGGGCGTGATACAGAGATTGTTGGTGGTTGTGACCACAAAGTCAGGAGAGCCCGTGTAGTGCTTAGAGCAAGTAAACTCTTTATTCTTGGGAGTGTTTTCCATTGATTGTGTTCCACCATACTCTGAGAGAGTGATGGTTATTGTATTTCATGATACATGTGTATTGAAATTGTGTGTTACTACTTTTATTGAGAACATGTATATGATGTACACTGTGATAATATGTTGTGTGATTGATGAGATTCTCTGGCCAGTAGAATAGACTAGTTATGGACTTCCTTTGGAAATGTGCCCTTAAGTGGATGATCTTCCATTGGTAGTGACATGTGCGTCTGAGAGAATGTGCCCTTCAGTGGATGATCTTCCTCGGGCAATGATGCTGGATGTCCTGAGAGAATGTGCCCTTCAATGGATGATCTTTCTCAGACATTGATATAAGTCCTAAGGGAATGTGCCCTTCAGTGGATGATCTTCCTCAGGCAATGATGTTGGATGTCCTGAGAGAATTTGCCCTTCAGTGGATGATCTTTCTCAGACATTGATATAAGTCTTGAGAGAATGTGCCATTTAGTGGATGATCTTTCTCAGGCATTGACGTAAAGTCCTGATGAAATGTTCCCTTCAGTGGATGGTCTTCTTCAGGCAATGATATGTGTGAATAAGTTCCGAGAGAATGTACCTGTCGCGGATGATCTTCTCTTGGAATAGCCACATATGTGTGAATTAGATATTATGTTGTCTATATATCTGTTGTGAATAAGTCCTGAGAGAATGTACTCGTCGCGAATGATCTTCCTCAGGCAGTGTTATATAAATGTTGTATGTTTGAGAGAATGTATCGTCGCGGATGATCTTCCTCAAACAATGTTATATATGTAAGAGTAAAGTCCTAAGAGAATGTGTCATTCAATGGATGATCTTCTTCAGGCAACGAGATATATATATATATATATATGTTATATCTGTGTTGCATTCCTGATGTTGGTAGCGTCCAACAGAATGACACGTGTTGTGATAAATGTCAATGATATATATATATATATATATGCTATATCTGTGTTGCATTCCTGATGTTGGTCGCGCCCAACGGAATGGCATGTGTGTTGTGATATACATGTTATGTATTTTATGAGAGCCATGATGGCTAGATTGTGTGATGCCAAATTTGATGCTATATGTCATGGAAGTGAACCAGGGGGAGACAGACCTCCAAGAACCCTGAGTTTACTGAGATTTTTATCTCACCCCGTGTGTGGGGATTATGTTTTGCAGGTGATGCTCAGCGAGCGGATGGTGGATCCCAGGGCAACAGGCCCAAGTAGGGACTTGGTTCTGTGTGAACCCTAGGCTATTATTATGAGAGCTTGTTGGCTCAATGTTTTTGTTGTGCCTGTATTATTGTACCCCTGAGAGGGAACATACACAGTTGATGTATATTGTGTATATGTTGTATACTATGAGAGAATCACATACATAATGTAAATATAGTTTGTTATTGACGTATGATGACGTCATTTTGTTATTTGCTTCCGAGTTGATTAGCTTTGATTAATTGTTGCGCTTAACGACCATAATTGAATGTAATGAATCGGATGCATGCGGGGTGTTACACTTTTTCTTCAATTCAATCCTGATTGGTAAACCAGATGCATTCATATTCATTGGATCAACAGGTTGTTTTTCTCCATTCTCTTTGGTTGTAAATTCGTTTTTGCAATTTTTGTTATTTGATGCTATTGTAAAGAGTTCTTTGAAGCTTGTGCTAGAGTAGATTTCTCTAGGGAAGAACAGAGTAGTGTTCTCTGGTTCTTGATCACTAGGAGTCTAGTAGGGTTTTAGATTTCTATTCTTTATCTAGGGTTGATAAAGAGGGATTGTTGTAAAGATTGTAAGAACTGAAATTTATAATAGTGGAACTCTAATCTAGTATTGATTAGAAGAAACTGGATGTAGCTTCTCTTGAGAAGTGAACCAGTATATATTGTGTTGATTTTCTATTCCTTAATCTCTACTAGTTATCTTGTTCATTTGTTTTTGGTTTTATTATCATTACTCAACAAGTCCTGTTTTTAGCAATTGATTTCTTGAGTTGAGTGATTTGATTGATTAGAAGCATTCTTGGTTTAAAAACGATTAAGATCCTTAACTCTGATTTTATAAATAAATTTTAAAAGACCATGTTTAAACTAATTCACCCCCTCCTTGTTATTGTTGGTATTCCTATTGTTTTCAATTTTGGGGCAATTAGTTGATATCTAGGATTTACTAGTTTATACCTTTTATAATTGATCTTGGTCTGTTTTCTTGGTTTTTGTACGAGCTTTGTGGAAGCAAGGACCAAACAATGGAGATTTCCTACAAGTATTTTTGAGGTGCCAAGGATCATTTGGTTCGAACTCTTTCAGCTTTAAAGCCTCACACACCTATGCAAGAAGTTATGAAGGAACTTGTGCACTTGCACAATGTCGAAATCTAAAGTGGCTGAGAATTATGCAGCCGCACAGCAGGATCGTGCACTTGTGCAATGACTGTTGAGAGAATTCCCTCTTATTTTTCATTCTATTTTTTTTTGGCTTAGACTCTATTTAGCCTATAGCTTTAAATAGAGTTTTTCTAGTCTAGTTAAGAGTTTCGAACATTGAATGCTTGAGAGGGAGACTGGGATTGGGTTTTCCAAATGGCATTGGAAGCTTTTCTCTATTATTCCTCCATCAAGAGCTTTCTCTTCCATAAATATGAGTTACTCTTCTCTTTCATTGGGGTTTAGTGCAATTGGTCATACTTCCATGCCATTGCTACCTTATTTCTATTCAATTAAGTGTTATTATTGTTCTTCTTCTATGCTCAATGCTTGTATATGGCTTGATCATCCATTTTCATGATCCTATGTATTCAAATGTAATTAGGAAATTCTTTTGAATTGTGAATTGAAGAGAACACCCAATAATTTTTGTCAAGGGATAGGGTAAAAATGATTGGGCATCAATAAACCCTTTTTCTTAATTCAAATCGTTTGGTTATACTAATTCAAGGGATTTATAGTATAATTAAAGGATTTAGGTCTATTTGCTTAAGGAATTAAGGTTGGGATAAATTGGGAGTTGATGATAATATAAGATTATTTGAATAAGAATTTGTAGTGAAAGCATCTTAGAAAGTCCATGAAGTTAAATCCTAATGGCCCTTCTCATTGATTGAAATCTTGTTTACCGTGCACACCAAGTGTTTGATAAATTCCAAAACTTAAATTCTATTGTTTTTTACTCTTTATTTTTATGCAATCTTATTTAATTTGAATTACTTAAATTCACAATTTTCGTAGTCTATTTAAATTACAATAAATTTCTCATTTATCGTGCAAGACCTTGTGGAGACCGTGAAATAAGTTTTTTTTAAAAGTTAATACATCCTTTTAATCAAATTTTGCTACAAACGTATTTAGGAAATATTACTTGGACCCAGAGATACAGAAGATAGAAGTTAAGAAACTGAATCTCGTCAAGTTGTGGAAGGAGGGTGTCCTTGGGATCAATCATTTCTCTTATCCCACTTAGGAGACCTTGCCAGAAAAAGATATGCACATTCTTTCCAATAACATTGGAAGAGCTGATCTCATTAGGGAGTATCCATCAAAGAATCCTTATTCTCCCAACCTAAACAACACCATCTTCAAGCACTGACCCTCTACAAGAAGAGTTTACCCCTCTAGTACTATAGTCTGGAGAAGTAGAGAGGCTGAGTTTGATGAAATGTCTTTCTCCACTCCTCTTGACCTATAACAGCTTCTAGGTTTGATGTCAGTATTCAATATTGTGCTTCCTTGGGATTACTCTAAGTCTAGGGAGTCTTTTCAAATTGAAGACATCAACCTTGAAGACCCTGAGGAGAGTCCAACTTTCCATGATTAGGAATTTTAAGACTATCGACCTGAGTTACATCTTCACCTTAACTAGTTGATAACGAATGTCGAATCACTACAAAACAAATAAAACTACAATAATTCTATAGCACGATTAACCTAGGTCGACTCTGAGATACGATCAATTTGATTCCAAATTTAATTCATGGATAAACAATAGAGGGACGTTTATCGAACAGCTTTGCAAACAATGAAAAAAAATTGCATAAACACAAACTAGAATTGAAGAAAAATATGAAAATTGACAGAATTGATAAATGATGTTGTAAAACAGATTCAAGAATATCAATTCAATTCACCAAACCAAGCAATGTGAATTATCATAGTTCTCAAATAATGATCATATTATGAAGGTTCACTCAAATGTCATTAGAAGTAGTTCAATCGAATTAACTCCTAAATCAATGGAAATCACAAACCATATTGAAATATCATCTCAACAGTCTGTGATTAAAATTTGAAATTATAAAATGAATCCATAACCTAATCCATTTTTAATCTTAAACACATTCATAATCATGAAAATCGAAGAGAGGATTGAAGAAGAAAATGAACATTCACATAGAAATTGAAATTCCAAACCACAACTCAAATTCTCCTTGCTTGGACTGGATCCTTGGATTGATTGATTGTTTAACCTTCCATGATCATCATCAGTGGAAGAGCCACAAAATTTGTGTAAGAGAATAGAAGAATAGAAGTGAAATGAAGAAGAAAACTGAAGAACAATGAAGAACAATTGAAAGAAAAAGAGAGAAAAGATTTTAATTCTGAAAACTTGTACAAGAAGCTAAAATTTTGTTTTTCACCAAATGAAGTAACTAACTAACTAACTAACTACACTAATATATAGTGACTGAATCATTAGAAAAGGATGGGCCCTAATTAGGCCCCTCTAATCTAACTAATTATGCTTATTACATCAATTAAAGCCCAACTCCCAGCCCAAAGCTCAAGTGAAGAGGTTCTGACTTCCAATCCTAAAATAACCCTCAAAATGACACAATTGGCCTCAACTTATCTATGACAAAATTGTATCTCTTTTCCTTGTCTTTTCAGGGACTACTCATATGCTCCATTTGGAGTTCTGTAGAATCCTCTAGGTCTTCAACAAGGAAGATAGGTCAAGTAAGCACAAAATCTGAAAATAAGAAACAATTATCAATTGAGTCCAATTATTTGCCTAAGACAAAAACTGAGTTAAAGTGAGAAAATAAAAGTCCAAGGAAAGTCAAATAAGCTAATAAGAATAGAAAAATATTAAACTAAAAATGTTCAATCACCACTAAATAGAAGAAATCAGGTCAAGACAAGTATCATTTAGACAATTGTAGAGGCTCAACGTCCATTTATCCTTCATGAGTGGGTCTCAATTTCTTTACCTTGCACATTCAAAGACTCGCTTCTAGTTAGTAGTAGACATTCTTGTTCTGACCCCCAAGGCTAACAATTACAAGGGTAAGGAGATTCTGATAGAAGAAGATGAAGATGCACCCCTCACTAGCTATGTCAAGGTTAGACTTGGTAGACTCTTCAAGGATGAAGTGGTAGCTATACAATATAAGAAGGAATTTACAAGTAAAGATTGGCAACCTCTAAAATGATATTACCGATTGGGAGCTTATTGCTTTGGTCTGGAACTTGATGAGAAGTTAACATCAGATGAAGTTCATCATAAGACTGAACACTGTTATCAAACAATCAATCACAATCCATTTGTGGTTGATACATCCTTGAACTGCATTTGTGTCTGGAAGAGAGAATTTGATGTTATGTCTGAGCGCAATGTTTCATTCTCTGTTGATCTTCCCAACTCCAAATTCACCTTTATTCGTCATGTACAAAACCTGTTATTGAGAAAGTGAATTCTGATGTAGACATCCCTACTGCTCCCATTGCTTTGGTTGTAGAGGTGTATGATTCTCCTCCATCCCAAGAATATGTTTGTATTCTTGAAGAAGCTCAGCTCAAAACTTGAGAGGCTCTTACTGAAGCTTAGCACAAAGGTGGTGCTACATCTTTGCATTGGGGACTACTACTACAATAAGCACATTGGGAAAGAATCTTCCAATCCTTATGGTAGCCTAATAGATTTATTTTTTGATGAATCAGAAGATGAGTTCATGGGCAATCTAGACAAGCTGCCAACAAAAGGGGACAAGAAGAAGTAAAAGCTGAAAACTAGAAAAAGAAGTACAAAGGAAGAAGAAGTAAAAGATGTGAAGCATAATCTGAAGGGGGGAAAACATCATCTATAGGGGAGATCTATCTATATCTCAATCTTTTTTCTCTCTTTTATTCATATGTTCTTGTTGCAAAATTCTTTTGATGAAGGAAATGAGATGAAATGTTTTTCTGATGAGACAACAGACTTTATCTCAAACTCTTATGATGCTAATTGTTACATATGATAATATTGTACTTGTACTTAACTGCCATATATATATATATATATATATATATATATAGAGAGAGAGAGAGAGAGAGAGAGAGAGAAGACATATCATATGAGAATGGTCATTTTATATGAAAATGAGAATGATCAATCTCAGTCATTAGATTAAAATGAAATGTCAAAATTAAAAGATTTTAAATTCAAATTAAAGCTTTATTTAACTGTGTAAAATCTCTAAAAGATAGGAAATCAAATATCTTCTATTATTAATATATACTTGTATTATAAATAAAAATCTATACTATTGTATTGAACCTTTTTGTGTCTTCGATTATAACTGAAAGCAATTGCATACATAATGTATCTATTGTGTGGAAACTAAGTATGAAAATGATGTTACCAAACAAAATAAAAAAGAACATTGTATCTTTCTTTTATCGATTTTTTTAGACAAGTCTTGCATTTCACTTGTCATTTTAAAAGTTTAAATAATATCCATTATTATTTCATTAACTCTATCCTTTAATCTAAATTTTAAATATTGTATCCATTTATCATAAAATTTAATGAACTTAAATATATTTTCAGCTCCTTAAATTTGGACAAAAATTTCTTTTGTTCTCTCAAATTTTAAAATTGTCATTCTCATTTCATAGTTCTAGAATAACTCACTTTTAATACCATTGGAAGTGCGAATTAACTGATATAAAATTATTTTTACTGAATCATCTTTGGTTATGTTCAGCAAGACATTTCAGCTAGCTTCTAACTTTTTTTTTTACTACTTGAAAAACTCATTTGATTATTCGCTAAACAAGCTTTTTTTAGTACTTTTTCAGTAACTTATAACGTTTTTTGAAATGATACTTGAAGTGACATTTTTAAAACGCTAGCTTCTAGTTTTATATATTTTGTTTCACTTTTATCCTCAATTTATTTATTCATTTTTCTTGTTATATTTTTTAAATAAATCATATTTTATTATTTTTTTTGTCATTTTATACTTTTCAACTATTTTAACCAAACATTTTTAATTTAATAAACTAGCTTTTTAGTTTTCAACTACCAGTTATCAACTAGCTTTTTAGCTAGCTTTGTCAAACATAACTTTTTTTTATATATAAAGCTACTAAGAACTTCTCCAAAGAAGTCTCCTAGCATTTAATTATGTATATTCTTCAGGAATGATTTGTACTTTTAAAACATTAATAGTTCATTATAACTAATTACCATCATCATTGGTCGATAATAAATTATTAAAAAGTTAGACCGAATTAATCCACTTGATCTCCACAAATGACTTCCCCCATTTATTTATTATTTAATAAAAACAATAACCTAAAAAAATTATTAAACTAATTGCAATCAACATTGATTGATAAAAAATTGAATGTTTTTCAATCAGATTGAATCCAGTTTATGATTTAATAAAAATGTATAGATATAAGTATTTTAATGGGAAAATTTTTAAAAATGGGTCGGAATCAAAAATTTTTGTTTCACACAACATTAAACGTTATAAGTTTTATCCCTTATCATTTTAACCCTATCAAAACATTTATTTGAGCTATGTTTGACAAACCATATTAGCTAGCTTCTAACTTGTTTTACTAGATGAAACACTTGTTTGGTTATTAGGTAAACAAACTTCTTTAAGTAGCTTCTAGCATTTTTCAAAACATTACTTGAAGTAATGCTTGTTTCTAATTTTTATATTTCATTCTCCTTTTATCCTTAAAATATTTATTCAATTTTTCAAAACGCTACTTGAAGTAACGCTTGCTTCTAGTTTTTATATTTTATTCCCTTTATATCCTTAAAACATTTATTCAATTTTCTTATTACCCTTTTTAAGTATGTTATTTATGTCATTTTATATTTTTCAGCTATTTCAACATGTTTCAAGTTAAGTTCATATGTTTCAAGCTATACCATTAATGTTAAGTTCATACATTTCAATGAAGATTTCAATATCCAAAGACGTTTCACAAAAGAGGTTAGGACAATGGTGAGTACCACCATCATGCTTTCAATGCAAGCTATGAATACAAGCTACCATATGTGTGTGTGTGTGTGTGTGTGTGTGTGTTAGAGTCAGGGGGAGCTTAAGAGGATCAAGAAGCTGAGTCTCTTAGGCAACAAAGTATTTAGACTTTTTATATGTCAATTCAATTGATTGGTAGTTGTCATTTGTGTATGTTTAAGAAGAGACTTCCTATGATCCATTGCATAAAGCTCATACATATTTTTGTATTCATGTTTTCATAAAAACATAAGTTTTGTGAAAAAGCATTTCTAAAACATAAAGTTTTCATGATTGCATAAAAAGTCAAGTGTTCAATGTTTAAATTTTTGGAAAAATAATTTCTCACTGGTTTAATCGATTACCGGCAAATAGTAATCTATTACTTAAGCTTTCAAGAACACTTTAATTGATTACAAGAGTATGGTATTCGATTACACTACATAAAGTCACAAAATAGTCTTCCTGTGATAATTGATTACGATATTGTTGTAATCGATTACTTGGCGTGTGTTTAGAACAAAGACTTCCTGTGATAATCGATTACATTGTGAAATAATCAATTACATTGCTCATAAATCTTTTCCCACTTTAATCAATTAAACGAGTTATTAATCGATTACATAAGTGAATTTAATCAATTATATTAGTGAATTAATCGATTATTGAAAGTTGCAAACAAATTTCTATAAATAGTTGTTGTGTGTTTTGAAAAGATACAACGAATTATCAAAGTATTTTCATAATCTTTTTGAAGTAAGAAAAGATTTCAAGTGTACTCTATTAGACCCACAAATCCTCAAGCTTCAAGATTTATAAAGAGAATTTCTTTTGGGGCAAGCATTCAAAAGAAGTTTTGGAAAAAAAAGTTTTGAAGTAGTTTCTTTCACCATTGATTCAAGTCTGGTAATCTTTTGCATACATCATTAATGGATCATCAGGTGGTTTCTTTCTATACAACTTGGTTGTGAATTCTTTTGAATTTCTTTTTGTGTAACTATAACAATAGTTTTTCTTATGGATTTTCTAGAATAGGTGTTTCTAGAGGTAAGAGTAGAGATAGGTTTTCTCTATGTCTTGATCATAGAGAAAAATATTCTCTTATTAATTTTTCTATCAAATCTTCTAACCCAATTGTTTTTTTATAATTTTTTTAGAATTGTCAAGACAAAGTTGTTTTGACATAAGATAAAAAAAATTATGAATTTAAACTAATATGTAATGTACTTAACAAATTTATTTCTAAATATTTGTGCATTATTTTTCTTTATTTACATACAGTGGAACTTAGTTCTCCTTTTAATTATTGACACCATGATCATTTGGTTGTTGGCAAAGCCATTTTATGTGATGTTAAGGGAAATCTTTGTTGTCTTCAAATTTACAACGATACAAGTTGTTTGGATTTTTCTCTCATTTGGTTGATGAATATGACTCAATTTTATCACATAAAATAGGTTCACACAATATGGTTGAATTATATGGAGGATAATGATTTTGAATTAATGATTTTTCTATTAATAAAGATGAGATCAAATTCTCAATTGTGATCGAAGATTTTGATGCTTGAAAAGTAGATGATGAAATTGACAATGATGAAGAAGATGAAAAGGTTGTGGAAAATGAAGTTGAAAACGTGTTGTAATAAAATATTGTGCTTTAAGTTGATCCAAATGATAGTGCATGTAAATTTAGTTTTATATAATATAAAATTTATGGTTGTATGGTTTTTGTATTTGAATACACTTTTTTTAATTCTTTAAATGAATTTATCTATGAGTATGAATAAAAGCAATTTGATTAAGGAATGATTTAGAATGACGCCACGATCCCCAATCGGAACGATAAGTCGAAGGAGGATTCGCCACAAAGGAAAGCTTCCTTGATAAGAATCAATTTGGTCTCAATCAAGAACCAACAAGAGGCTAAGCTCTCATTTTAAGCAAAAGCTCAATTTCATTAATCAAAAGTCAACCAAAAATAGCAAAGTCTGAGTATTTATAGGGCTAGACCTCTAATAAACACCTAAAAAAACGTAGGTTTAGGCCTATTTACGGAAATATCAAAGCCCATTACATGAAAACAATAAAAGGAAAGCTGCAGTAGCATTTTAAATGAAAATAATCGATTAAAACGAAGCGTAATTGATTAAAATAGAGCATTTCAGTACCATGTAATCGATTACAGCAACGTCGTGTTTCACACTTGAAAGACTTTTCCTCTTGTAACACCCTCATATTTGATACATATTTGTGAGTTTTTTTTCATTAAATGATCAATATGTATTTTTATTTTACAAAAATTAGTTTAAGACAAAAATGACGAAAATACCCCTAGATATTTTGAAAATGACCAAAATACCCTTTACCCTAAAAATGGCCAGATAATTTTGGGAATCCTGTAGGAACCTGAGGAAAGGATTATATACCCATAGAGAACAAATTATCAACAAAGCAGATGACCAGAAACTATGAACTAGAATTTCTAGGAATTTTAATAGAAATTTTGAAAAGAGCTCAATACAGATTAACTCAGGTATCTGAAAACCACAGGAAAATGATAGATACAATCTATAGGATTTTCTCTTAATTATAAGATAAATCAACTTCTTTAATAAGCTAGTTTAGTAATTTTACTAATTAAAGACAACTTGGACCAATAGGAAAATAGAATATTGTTACTACATGTACAAAAAAAGAGAAAAAGTGTTGCTTTGGTGCTAAAAGTGAAATTTGCCCGTGCAATATAAAGACCAAGGGAGAAATGCCTTAGAAAAATCAATCATGATCACATGGAGGGTTGAAAAGTCTAACTTAAATCTAATTGGTTCATGTAAAGAAGCAATAAATGCTTAAGAATCTTTTAATAAACAAAAGTGTAGCAACACCAACGTATGGAACCAAAGCCATAAAGAATTGCCTACACCAATTTTAATGGCACGTGAACAACAAGCTTAAGCCAAGGAAAAGTGTAGAAAAGTCATGAAGCAAGACACATGGAAGACAAAGATTTTCTAACCAATGGGAATTAAACAAATCAAAAGCAAGCCATAAATGACTTAAGAAAGATATTTGTAGATTTTTTTACAAGGCAAAAGGCTAACCTCTCTATATAAATGAAGTGGGACCGAGAATGGGCTGGAGAAAAAAGAGTGGAACGTGCAGCCTTAAAGCTTTGTCCCTTTCAAAACAAATTTAAAACACTTTCAATACCAAACCAAGAAGTAGCCGTGCCATACTCCCTTAGTATCCTTCTTGCCTTGACTTTGCTATCACTTTCAAATTATTCCTTTTACCTAAAGAAGAAAACCAAGACCACTATCTTTAGCAAGCTCACGTGGGAATTAAAGGAAAAGGAAGAAAAAGCTGTCCAA
>PYAF01004721.1:113592-123664 GCA_007407185.1 Glycine tomentella | reverse complement strand
CCATAGTCAAGATAGTCCACCCACTCTAGTGGAACACACCTCCGCTCTGAGGTTACTTTTATTACCTCCACTCTGAGGTATCAAATGCAGATGAAGTATGCAATGAATTGCCTTTATTTCTTATTTTCTCTTCACCATTAATTTCCAATTTATTTCTCATATGCTTTAACCATTCAACATAGATTCAGCACAGAACTCAGCTCAACATAGATTTATAGAAACACTCAGCAACACAAGGTAGAAACACTCAGCAACACATGGATTTCATAACAATCCATATAAATTTCCAACAACACATGAGCTTCATAAAATACTTAATGACACATAATCAACACATAAACTTTAATAAAAACATCTAATTGATATACAACATACAAACTTTAGTAAATCATCAAGTAAGTAACAAAATAACACCCAAACTTTATTAAAACATTAAAATAAGTATTTCCTTAAATCAAAGCCATAATATATAAAATTTTAAGTTACTTAATCTCTTTCTTACTAGATTAGATTCAAATTATTTATTCAATACTCATTTATTAAATTAAAACCAAGTTACTTAGTCAAACAACCATTCAAGTAACTATCTTGAGCTCTTTGAGACAATTCATCAAATAGAAAACAATTAAGAATCTCAACAAAATGAATATCCAACTTGCTTATCATAAACTTCCCCATACCTTACTTTCTCTTTAGAATTTGAATAATCCTTTCTCCTAGTATCCATGAATCTTCACGTGAGAATTTAGGGTGGAAGACCTTGGTTTTGCTTTGCATTTTAATCGATTACAGACATATTTAATCGATTAAAACAGACAACAAATGCTTTTTACAACTAAATAAGACTTTTGATGTGATCTTGAATGGCTTGGGTTCTAGATCTTCTCATGGGTCCTTCAATGCTCACCAAAGGAAGTGCTTCAAGCTCTCCTTCTAAACCAAAGCTTGGAATGAACCTCCATCATCATGATCCTTAGATAGTCCTCTATCAAAGTTTGAAGCAAGGATGGCTTGGAGTTTTTTCTTTTTACATGCCCAATCAAGTTTGAAGGCATTTGTAATTGTCTAAGTGGCTCAAGTACATTACCTTATGATCTTTCATTCATTTTCATTCTCATCCTCATGCATACATGTTTTTGATTAATGAACTAAAGTTACTCAAATGATTTTCCAAGAATTCAAGTTCTCATGGCTAAGTTTGTGGAAAAAGTAAAACTTACTGCTTTAATCGATTAAATGCTTTTGTTCTAAACTTGGAAAAGCCTTGAAGAACAATTTAATCGATTACAGGCTTCTTGTAATCGATTACATAGTGTAATATGAAAATCATGCATTGCTGCTTTAATCGATTACATATCGCAAAATAATCGATTACACTAGCGAATTAATCGATTATTATCAGTTAAATCAGTTTTATATAAATATTTGTGGGTCATCTCTTTATAAATAGACCTTGTACGAATTGTTCAAAACATATGAGTGACTTACCCAAAAGACACCAAGCTTTCTAAGAGTTCAAGACACTGATTACTGAGCGAAAAAACACATGTTGTGAAGATCAAGATTTCTGAGTTTTCTAATGAAGATATGTTGAAGAAAAGAAGTTTTCAAGATATTGATTCTAAGCATTAGAATTCATACAACCTGTAATGTGTGGTAATCCCAATTCATTTTCATTCATTTATACATGAAGGATCACAGGTTATGTTTATCTTAAATATTTCTTTTTAAGAGTTTGTGATATTAGCATTCTTTTGTGATAAATCAATTTGATTCTTCAAGCATTCTAGAGAAGGGTTCTCTAGAGGATAGAACAAAGTAGTGTTCTCTGATTCTTGGTCTTAGAAATCTATAGGGTTTAGATTTTGATTCTTTGTTTGGGTTTGACAAGGGAGATCAATTGTTAATTGCTTGTAAAGAATATTTTGATTTAGTGGATACTCTGACCTAGTGTTGGTTGGAAGACACTGGATGTAACCTCCAAGTTTGTGAGGTGAACCAGTATAAATTGTTGAGTCTCTCATTTTAATTATGTATATCTCTCATTAATTGTGTTTGGATAATCAAGATATTATCAACAATACAAAGTTTCTGGCATTACTTGCATAACAAGATTTGATCTTGGTTGAAAGAAAAGTTCTGGTTTGAAAATGGTTTTTAAGTGATATGATTCAGATTTCAAATTCCGCAAATAGTTTCAAGTAAAGTTTTAAATACCTATTTTAAACCAATTCACCCCCTCTTAACCAATTCACCCCCTTTGGTTTATTTGAAGAGTGTTCATTGTATTTTCAAAAATGTTTTGGCAAATTAGGTTCATTAAGAAAAGTCCTTGCACCTTCTTCAAGTGACTTATTTTTTCTCTCCATAACACCATTCTGTTGAGGTGTTCTTGGAGCTAAAAAATTATGATTTCAATTTTCAAAATTTTCATTTTGGAATTCACCATCATGATCACTTCTAATTGAAACTATCTTTCTGCCCTTTTCATTTGGTAAGTGCTTGGCTAATTTTCTAAAAGCATTAAAGGCATCACTCTTGGATTTCAAAAACAAAGTCTATGTAAATCTTGAGAAATAAACAACTATGACAAGTCCATAGTAATTACCACCCAAACTCATAGTTCTTGAAGACCAAATATATCCATGTGAAGTAATTCAAGAGGTCTTGATGTGGAAACAATATTTTTGTTTTGAAAAGAGATTTTTGTTTGTTTCCCCTTTTAACAAACATCACAAAGTTTGTCCTTTTCAAACTTAAGTTTGGGCAATCCAATTACTAAGTCCTTCCTTATGAGCTTGTTTATATGATGCATGTTAATGTGACTTGTTCTTCTATGCCAAAGCTATGATTCATCAATTTTACTCACTAAGCAGTTTATGCTATGAATGAATGCATGTTCTATTGTAAGCAAATAAATGTTACATTTACTTTTCCCAACATGGATTATCTCACTAGTTTTGCCATCACATTTCAAGCAACAGTTGTTGTTAAAGGATACCTTTAATCCTTTTTCACAAAGCTGGCTTATGCTAAGAAGATTATGCTTTAGTCCTTCAACATAAAGCACATTTATGATTTGAGTTTTGAGGTTATCACCAATGTTGCCTTCTCCAATGATCTTCCCTTTGTTGTTGTTCCATAGGTGACAAATCCTCCTTCTTTTAATATCAAATTACTGAGCATGGATTTATCACTTGTTATGTGCCTATGGAGGTTTTAGCTCTTAGACACACCTGCAAAAATCAAATTAAGTTGCAAGGGAAGGTACCCAATTGAGGTTGGGTCCATAGGGGTTAACTGTTTTACTCATTTTCTTAGAAACTGTTAGACTCTCGGCAAGCGTACCGATTTTTTGTTGTAAGTTACAAAATTTATAAAGATCGTCTCCACAGGGACTTGAGCTTACTCAGTTAATCCAATTATAACTTAACAGTTCAATAGTTATGTACAAGTAGGTTGAGCAAAATTTCATTTAGTTGTGAAAGTAACGTAAAATTACTAAACTTTAGTAAATGAAATATATCTATGAGAAAATGGGATTGGATTTCATCATTCTTATCCTTAGTATTCAATTAACGTTTACCATGTATAAATCAATTTCTATCTTTATTGATGCACACTATTTTACCTCGAATCGATCCCTCGCATTTGAGTTCTAAGGATATCTACCGAATATCGATCTCTCGCATATGAAGTAAATATCCCAACATTAAATTCATAATCGTGTGCTTTATGCAATCAAAATGTTATGCCCTATTCCTAGCAACGTAACGTAACGAGTAAAATCATTTGGTTCAAACCCTATGATTACTTTCCAGTCTCACTTAGGATTAAATTCATGAAACTAGTGACCAAGTAGAATCAAGCATTAAGGATGGAATGAAATTACCAATAAGGAATAGAAATGATTCATGCATATAGTAAATATTAAAAGAGAGACATAGGGATACGAAGATTACATCTAATCCTTAGAGAAGCTAGCTACTTATAGTGGAGAGAACCTCCTAAAGAGAAGAATTGATGAAGGGTCCCATCACCGCTTCTTTCCAACAGAGTCTCCACACTCAATCTCACTTCTCTCACTTTCCTAACCTACCTACTACTAGTATTTAAGTTCTTAAACTAAGAAACAAGCTAAAGAAGCAAAGGACTGAAGAATGAAAGAATTGCATTTTTTCTCTTCAAATTCGTGGCCTATTTATAGAAATCTCCCTCCTGCCAGCTTCACTTGCCCAAGCGAGTGATTTGTTTATTGTTTGCTCGCCTGGGCGAGCTAATGTTTATCTTTTGGGAACTTGAAGCTCGCATGGGCGAGCCAAATGCACTGGAGCTTAACCTTGAAGAATGCTTTGAGCCTTGATGATTTTTGGGCCTGCTTTGCTATTTGACACTTCCAAGTTTGATCTTTTAAGCCCTTTTTGCTTGCATTACTTGTTCGGGAGCTTCAGAATTCCTTGAATCTACCAAAATGCCAAATATGATTGGACAAATCTTCCAAAATATGAAAACACATGCAATCAATGTACTAAATACAAACTAACTAGGTTTCATGGCAAGTTTATAGACAAAGTTAATGAAATCAAAAGATAAGTATTGTCATTTAAAACATGATTTTAACTGAAATATGACACTTATCAGAAACTCATGCATTCTCCATTTTGCACAAAGAACCTTCTAGCATAACATTTGTGTAAGGTGTGACTTTTCTTCATGCAGTAGTGGCATGTTATAGATTTTGAGCCTTTTTCAAAATTAGTCATTTTAATATGCTTTACTTTTGAAAACTGATGACTTCCAAGACATGAATGCTTGGATTGGATCGTTTCCAGATTGCAAACTTCAAGACTCCATGAAATTGTGGTTTGAAACTTAAATTGAAAAATGAAGATTAAGAAATGATGATGAATGACGCCACGATCCATAACGGAGTGATAAGTCGGAGGAGGATTCGCCACAAAGGAAAGCTTCCTTGATAAGAATCGATTTGGTTTCAATCAAGAACCAACAAGAGACTAAGCCCTCAATTCAAGCAAATGCTTAATTTCATTAATCAAAGTTTTCTCAAAATAGCAAAGTCTGAGTAATTATATAGCTAGGCCTCTAATGATCACCTAAAAATGTAATTTTAGGCCTATTTTGGGTAATATTAAAGCCCATTACAAAAATAATCAAAATTACGAAAGTCCTCACAGAGGTGGCGTGCTGAGCAAGCAGAGGTGCACTAAGCCTAAAAGCTCTCGATCACGAATTGGGCTAGGCGAGCCAGAGCCGCGTTAAGCCTAAAAGCTTTCGATCATGAATTGGGCTGAGCGAGCCAGAGGCGTGCTGAATGAGTAGAGGTGGCGCGCTGAGCGAGCTCACCAATAATCTTTTAGATGTTCAAATTTAGCTCCTTGTGTTTTTCTCCATCCTTGTCCTTGGTAAATGGTCCAGCCATAATTCTCTTGGTCATCTCTTCTTATAGAAGCTTGGCTTTGGACCTTGTCATTGGACCCTTCATGGAGTGCTTCTAGAACTTCATGATCCTTGGATAGTCCTCTATCATCCCCTCCTTCTTGAAAAGAATCTGTCCTCGGATTTACATTCAAACCACCTATATCACAAGAAGAAATATCAACGACATTAAAATGCACATGAAATGACAATTCAAATGAAGCTTGAAGTGCAACAAAAGGAGCCTAAATGCAAGCTAAATGAAGCTTATGGTGCAGGCTTCCCTAAGTGACCCTTCGCTGTCTCAAATTTGAAATTGGTGCAGTATTTTTAGCTTCTAAGTGCAGCCAACAAGTTTACTAAGTTGCTACACAAATTACACACAAGTGCACCTACACCTCTTTGCACAATTTCACTAAAAGGCCTTTTTATTTGTCTCAACTTAAGCTTCTAACAAGTGCTGGAATTTATTGAATTAAAATGGACTTGAGACATCAAAATCCAGCCCTTGTTCTCCTTGGATTGATGTGCTTCCTCATGCTTGTCCAAGTTAGCCTTGATGTGTTCTTGAAGGGCTTGAGTTCTAGCTCTTGTCATGGGTCCTTTAAAGCTCACCAAAGGAAGTGCTTAGAGCTCTCCTTCTAGACCTTTGGCTTGGAATGGACCTCCATCAAAGGATGATGAAGTAGCTGACTTTCCTCTTCAGTCGTCAGGCTTCGTTCTTATCTGTCGGCAGTGTTCCTTTAGCAAAAATGTTTTTGTAAGGGGTCATCGAGTTTTGCTCCTCCACATCAATTACCGTTACCTCTTGGGTATCAATGGTAGGTCTCTTGAATGTAACGACCCGACTCGTCGCTACAATATCACTAACTCTTAATCGTGCAGATTTCAATTTTTAATAAAACTTCATTAATTTGATTATAAAAATGATAGTAAATTTTTCGCGATAATACAATTATCATACACATATTACAATTACATATTTAAACACATTGTACACATATATTAAATAAGTACATGTCATCAACATGTTAGAACTTCCTTTAGCTTTACATGTATATACACCTGAAATTACATATTAACAAAAAGCCAAAGACTAACTAAGAGAGAGTTGATTAACAAAACACAACCCTTTCTCCAAAAAGAAATCAACGTCATCACGTCAGTTTGGCGGCTCTAACAAAAAAGAAGATCTCCCTCCAAAGTCACCTACTTCTGTTCATCTGCTCGCACGAACGAAAGTTCGCAATCATCAGGTACCAACCACACGATACAACAAATGCAAGGGTGAGTTTATTATATATAAAAAACCAACAAATATTAGATAGCAACAATTGGGAAGGAAACAACATTACCCACCACAATCATTAACAAAAATTCATGATTCTAATACACTCAACAAACCAATCATCCAATGCATTTCATAACTCAAACAATCATGCATAGAATGATGCATGCACCTGACTCATCTATCAGCATGCAATGTGGTACCATCTACCGAAAATAGTCTCTCATAGGAAAAATGATTCACCGCCTATCAGGGTCACCCTGTCGTGCACTGGCCATTCTCCCACCAGGTGATCAGCCAGCGTCGTAAGGGAATTCCAAACCTGATGACCCCTTAGTGCCTGCATTCTCAGCCCACTGAAACCCATAGGTACGCGCGTGCCTTCATTCTATTTCCACACATACAAATGAAGTATGAAACATGGGCATCATCGATGCATGGCCCGGCTAGGAACAAATCCTTCCTCGCAAGGGTAACCCGTCATGCACCCCCATGTACATACGTAACACACCAATGTGGGCTCACCGATGCACTGACAATGGATAGCTAGGCACCAGAATTTTAAACAATCCCTTTCTCTCTTGGGATGCTTAAAATTCGTAAAGCCACCCTCGCAAGGTTTTCCAACCAGTCAATGCTCCCTACGTGGACATACCGCATACAACCATGGGCACCATCAATGTATGACCTGGCTAGGAACAAATCCTTCCTCGCAAGGGTAACCCGTCATACACCCCCCATGGGTATCCATGTATATCCACACACAATGACATTGTTCACATCAACATTATCTCTCATCAATGTCATTATCAACCTCAACATCACATCATCTCAGTAATATCAACATCATATCATTTGAACATCATCAACTACATCAACAACATCTCATCCAAACATCATCAACTACATTAATGGCATCTCAATTTCAATATCATCAATGACATCACAAGCAATCACATTTCACATCTATACATAATACATATGCCTGAGATTCATGTAACACCCTAATATTTCAATAACTATATTTGTGAATCATTCTTGTGAAATTATTGATGTGAATGTTAAAATAGGTAAATGTTATATTCAAATGATCTATATTATTTATATGAAATATTAATTAGAGGTATTACAAAAATAGTTTAGGCGTGATGATCATACTACCCTTCCCTTAAATAAGAATTGACAGATATGTCCTTAAGGTAAAAAGACGATAACGCCCCTAGATATTTTTGAGAATTACAAAAATGCCCCTAGACATTTTAGTAAGATATTTTATGATGGAAATTATATAAATGCCCTTGGATATTTTAGAAAAGACAAGAATACCCTTAGATATTTTGGCTAGATATTTTAGGAGGGGAAATGACAAAAATGCCCCTAGAATGAATGATGAATTTACCATAATACCCTTCAGGCCAAAAATGACTAAATATCCTTAGAGATTTTGTAAGAACCTGATGGAATTACAGAATACTCTTAGACAGCAGATTATCAAAAATACTTTGTGACAGAAAACCATAGAATAAAATTTCTATGAATTTTATAAGATAGTAACTTTGGAACTATATTCAGAAGAATTCAAGTATCAGAAAAGTATAGGAAAATGATAGATGAAATCTGTGGAATTTTCTCTTAATTATAGAATGAATAGACTTATTTTATAAAATAGTTTAGTGATTTTGATAATCAAAAGTAAAATGAACCAATTAGAATTAAGATAAAAGTAGTCTTGTAAGGAAAATCTGAATAAGCACTCTGTGTAGATTACTTGTGAGTAATTTTTACTAGAATTGAAGTCAGTTTCTGGAAAACGCTATTATTCAATATTATCTTTAGGTAGAAGAGTTCAAATCAAATTTGACTTCCTTTTAAGAAATGCCATGTAGAAAGAAAAGCATAAACTAGAATATTCTTCTTCATTTAAAAGGTAACATATGTATTCAAAAGAAGCCATATAATTTTCTCTTCTTTAAAAGAGAATGAAAAATAATATAGAAGGAGAAAAAGGAAGACAAAAATCTTCCCCCTTGGCCAAACAAAATTCACGTGAAAAGGATACAAGGAAGAAAGGCTAAAAATCATATTTTGATGCAAGAAACCATGAAATAAAGCAAGATTTTCTCCTACCCTCAAGACTCCACGTGAATGTGCAAGAAAAATGGAGAAACTTCAAGAGCTTGGAAAGTGTAGGGACACTTGTAAAGTGGTAGCCAAGTAGAAAGCTAAGTCATTATGGCTTATGAGATATTTTCTATAAAGTAAAGGAATAATAAGGAATCTAGTTAAAACCTAAAGGAATAAGCATAAACTAAGTTAGAATTTAATGAAACAAGGAGAAACCAAGCTAGAATGAAACTAAATTAGTTGGAAGGGCAAATATGTCCTTGAATAATTAATTATTTTTCAAGTGCTATATAAAGGGGTGGTGGGGACCTTGCTTGAAAATCACTTTCAAGACATTCCCCCTAAACTTCACGTGAAATACCACTTCCTTTTCCCTTTCATCCTTTCATTTTCAAAAGCCTAAATCAAATAGAAAAGACCCCACCACCATAGAAAGAATCACGTGTAGAAAGAGCTAGCTAGGAGGAAAAATTTGACAAGCTTTATAGGAAGAAACAAGGTATGTATGGGGAAGCTTTATGATAAAGATAGTTTAAGTGTTGTTTTGTGTGAATAAGTGTTTGAATATTCATGTGTTGTTGAGTGTTTCCATGAAGTTCATGTGTTGCTAAAAGTTTCTATGAATTTCTCTAAGTTCCATATGTTGCTGAGTGTTCCTATAAATCTCCATGAAGTTCATGTGTTGTTGAGTAATATGTTGAGATTCTGTACATGAATATAAAGTTGAGTTCTATACTTTATGTTGAGTTTCTGAGTAAAATAAATATGAGTTGTTATGAGATAAGTGAATCAGTTTCATATGTTCATAAGAGTTGCCTCACAGAGGAGGTGTATATAAGAGTTACCTCAAAGAGGAGGTATAAGATTTGCCTCAAGAGGAGGTGTGTCAGATAACTGCAGGAACTGAGTTCGAGCGTTCAGATAAGAGAGGTCTGAGCTGGGGGTACTTGGCAGTGGGGAAATCACACCACCCATGATGATCACATGAGTGTGGGTGAGAATCCTGTTGCAACACTGTGGGACCCTGTGTAACACCCCAATATTTTATATACGTGTTAAATGTGTAATTTAGGAAATGTTTTAGATCAATTAGTAATATGTGATTAAAGGATTTTTTTACCTAGAATAGAGATTAGAAAAATTTCAATACAATACTCCTAGGTAATAAATTACTAATAGGTGACAAGAAAATCTAGAATAGAATTTCTAGGAACTTTACTACAC